>OZ014521.1:154540005-154762505 GCA_963966055.1 Lathyrus aphaca
ACATGATTTCCTTCTCTTTCAACTTCAATCACCATTTAAGACTTTCTAGAATCAATCACAAAAATATATCTTCATTTTTAATATTTTATTTAAATTTAAAATGATTTTAAATATAATAAATCATAATAAATTAATTAAATAAAATAAAAAATATGAAAATATTATGGAAATTTCGTGCATGATGTTATTGTATGGGTTGGGTCATAATTTGGCCAGCCCATTTGGAGAAAATTGCTTTTAAGCCCTCATTTTCATCATAAACCATCACAAATTTTCCCAACTTTGCAAAGGCATATCTCCCTCAATTTTAAAGGTATGAGGGTGTTCTTGGACTTTTTGGAAAGCTTGAAGAGTCCTCTAAACAACCCCATTGGTTTCAGGTCCATATAATTTACCAATCTCAAGTTATGCCCTTTTGAAGTTGTTGACTTTTTGTTGACTTTTGAAATGACCTATAATGTCTTAGGTCATATCTTTCAAATGAAGCATTTTTGGGCTTAACTTTCAACATAAAAGTTGTAGAGAATTCAATTTCCTTCAAAATGAGCTTTGGATGGAGACTTGGTGATGAAGTATGTGAAAGTTGTGATTGGTCAAAGTTCAGTTGACTTTTACTAAGGAAACCCTAATTTAGAAACTCCTGATTATTGATGATCTGGAATCTCCTTGATGAATCATGATCAACCCTTGATCAAATGATGAATTTTACTTCATATACTTGATGTTGGCAAAAAAATCATGAAGTTTGACTTTGGTTTGACCACAGTTGACCTCAGTTTGACTTTTTAACTGCATTGACTGATTTTGACTTATCTGATTATCTGACTGAGCAAACTTTTGAGAAAAGTCTTGAAACTTGACATGGGGGTTCTTACACACATATAAGATGTTATGAAACTCACTTGAGGTATTGGAAGTCCATTTAGCCTGATTAAAGTCAAAACCCTAGTTTTGGATGCACTGCTTAGGAGGTGCATTGTCTGAGGGAATTGTCAACTTCTTTGACCAATTGTGAACTTTGTGAACCTTGTGAACCATCATAAAATGTCTTGTGAACCTCATGGGAGGTATTGTGAAGCTTGTGAACCTTGTGAACCTCATGAAGTGGCTTTGTAGACCTCATGAACCTCAGGAAAGCTTTGTAATCATTGTGAATCTTGTGAACCTTGTGAACCTTCAAGAAGTGACTTGTAGACTTCATGAACCTCATGAAAGGTTATGGAAATGTTGAGAAACTTGTGAACCTTGTGAACCTTCAAGAAGTGACTTGTAGACTTCATGAACCTCATGAAAGGTTATGGAAATGTTGAGAAACTTGTGAACCTTGTGAACCTTCAAGAAGTGACTTGTAGACTTCATGAACCTCATGAAAGGTTATATAAGCATTGAGAAACTTGTGAACCTTGTGAACCTTCTTAGCACACAAAGTCTTGTATTGTGAGGGCAAATTTTGGGGTGCAACAGCTGCCCCTGTTCAATTTTCTGAAACCTGAGGGGTTAGATTGGTATATTTGCCAGTCGTAACCTGGAAGGTTGAAGGGGATTGAACACAAAAGCCCAAAAATTTGCACTCACCAGTGCATAGAGTGATATTGATGGTTGGTTGAATATGATTGAGTGGGCTTAAAGATGCCACTAGGGGAAAGTTCTTCAGATATATTTCTTGGAAGATAAAGCAGTCCAAAATATGGAGGTATAATGAAAGCTGTCAGGAGTCTGGAGCAGTTCTGAGGTATTGATGATATGTTTTCAGGATACTGGAGTAATCCTGATGTAACAGCATGTCTTCATGAGGATAGAGCAATCAATAATGATAACCCTAAAGCAGTCTTGAAGTAATAATATGATTTCAGGAGGATAGAGCAATCAATAATGATAACTCTAAAGCAGTCTTGAAGTAATGATATGACTTCAGGAGGATGGAGCAATCAATAGCTCTAAAGCAGTCTTGAAGTAATAATATGATTTCAGGAGGATAGAGCAATCAATAATGATAACTCTAAAGCAGTCTTGAAGTAATGTGATTTCAGGAGGATAGAGCAATCAATAATGATAACTCTAAAGCAGTCTTGAAGTAATGATATGACTTCAGGAGGATAGAGCAATCAATAGCTCTAAAGCAGTCTTGAAGTAATGATATGACTTCAGGAGGATAGAGCAATCAATAGCTCTAAAGCAGTCTTGAAGTAATGATTTCAGGAGGATAGAGCCATCAATAATGATAACTCTAAAGCAGTCTTGAAATAATAATGATTTCAGGAGGATAGAGCCATCAATAATGATAACTATAAAGCAGTCTTGAAGTCATGAGGATTTATCAGGAGGATAAAGTAACCCTGAGGTGACAATAAAGCAGTCCCAAAGTAATAAGAAGCTTATCAGGAGGATAAAGCAGTCCTGATGATCATAAATTTGTTTGTTGGGTAATTAACCTGAAAACAAGGTAGCATTATGTATAATAACATTAGTTTATGCCTTATGTATGCATGTATGATATGATGTACTCAAGTAATGTATTATGTGTTTATGGATATATATGCTATGGTATGATGTAAATGATGTATGTATGATATGATACTGCCGGGAGTGTCTGGATATCTTCATATAACAACTGCTGGCCGGGGAAAATAAATCCTGATTCGTTGTTGAAGAATATATAACCCTCTGTCTGCTGGGGATAACAGGGTATAGATAACCTCCCGTATGCTGGGGACAGTAAGGATAGATATCACCTCCCGTATGCTGGGATAGTAAGGTATATATAACCTTCGTCTTCGTTTGATGGTAGGGTAGATATAACCTCCCGTCTTCGTTCGTCGTACTCTTATTGGAAAGTAAATTCCCGAATATCCGTATGAGGATAAAAGAGATGGATATAAATTCCAGGGGAGATAAGACTTTATGAAGATGGATTCGTCCTACTGAGAGTTTGTAACTGTTTTGTAAAGGTGAACTGGAGAAGCTTCGTTGAAATCCTCCCCCCGTTCGTCCTTAGTAAATACTATTACTGCATTTTCATGCATTTCTGGTAAACATCAATCATATTAAAAGGCATACATGCATTTTTGGTAAACATTAATCATATTCAAAAGCATACATACATTCAAACACAACCAATGGACGTTTCGCTTATGTAAATAGGGTAAAAGTAAATCTGGATTCAAAAGATGGAATTTATTTATAACAAAAAGTGGCCCATACACGGGTAAGTTTGTACAAGGAGACATAAACCCTAGTAAGAGGATTTTGCCATAAAGTTTTACAAAGGAGAATCAGCTATGCGGAAAATAATCCTATTGAGTTTCAATTCTACTATTGCCCTTCGAGTATCTCATCTTCTTGCTGTTGAGACGGAAATGATTGGATTGAGCTTTATCTGTTCGAGCTTGAATAAGTAGTACAACTGGTTGCAGTTTCATGGGTGATCCAAATGAGACATAGTCATACGCTTTAATCCCTAACTTTTGCCTGGATCGCCCTTTCAGGTTTTCAATCCACCGGGATACCCTTTTTTGCCCAAGCCGCCTTTTCAGGTTTTCGACTTGCCGGGTGTACATCTTTTTATATATATCCCTAATTTTTGCCCAAACCCTTTTGGTTTGCCGGGATGCCCTTGTTTTTGCCTAGGCCTGTCAACCTAGCGGGTCTCTTTTTATGCGTAGTATTTTTTAACTATGTCTGCGTTTACAGGCTGTGGGAAGTCTTCACCATCCATTGTAGTTAGTATCATGGCACCTCCTGAGAACACTGTCTTGACTACAAATGGTCCTTCATATGTTGGAGTCCACTTGCCCCTAGGATCACCCTGTGGTAATATGATACGCTTGATTACCAAGTCACCAGCCTGATATACCTTTGGCTTAACCTTCTTGTTAAAAGCTTTGATCATTCGTTTCTGGTACATCTGGCCATGACAAACTGCTGCTAACCTCTTCTCATCAATCAAATTTATCTGGTCAAGTCGGGTCTGAATCCACTCATCTTCATCCAAGCCTGCATCCTTCATAATTCTCAAGGAGGGAATCTGAACTTCAATGGGCAGAACTGCTTCCATACCATAGACTAAGGAGAATGGGGTTGCCCCTGTTGAAGTACGTATTGTGGTACGATAACCATGAAGAGCAAACGGTAACATCTCATGCCAATCTTTGTAAGTAACAGTCATCTTCTGTACAATCTTCTTAATGTTCTTATTAGCAGCTTCAACTGCCCCATTCATCTTTGGACGATACGGAGAAGAATTGTGATGCTTAATCTTGAACTGCGTGCAGAGATCAGTAATCATAGTGTTGTTCAGATTAGAGCCATTGTCAGTGATAATCCTTTCAGGGATGCCATACCTACATATGAGATTATTCTTAATGAATCGAGCCACAACATTCTTAGTAACAGATGCAAACGAAGCTGCCTCTACCCACTTCGTGAAGTAATCAATAGCAACCAGGATGAAATGATGCCCATTAGAAGCAGTAGGCTTGATCTCACCAATCATTTCAATGCCCCACATGGCAAAGGGCCAAGGAGCAGTCAACACATTCAAGGGTGATGGAGGTACATGGACTTTATCAGCATAAATTTGACACTTATGACAAGTTCGGGAGTGTTGATAGCAATCAGCTTCCATGGTAGACCAATAGTAACCTGCTCTCAATATCTTCTTTGCCATAGTATGACCACTAGAATGAGTGCCAAAGATCCCATCATGCATGTCTTCCATAATCTCAATTGCTTCCTTCTTATCCACACAACGAAGCATATTTGAATCATGATTGCGTTTGTACAGAATCCCATTACTCAAGAAGAACTTAGCAGCAAACCTTCTCAGAAACTTCCTATCTTTGACAGATGCCCCTTCAGGGAACTCCTGAGCTTCAAGATATCTTTTCACTTCACAGAACCAAGGCTTCTCCTCTGCCCCTTCAGTGTCAATCTCATTGCAGTATGCAGGCTTTTCAAATCTATCAATAGTAATTTTAGGAGCTTCATCATTCCAACTGATCTCAAACATAGATGCCATGGTGGCCAATGTATCTGCCAACTGATTCTCTCTTCGTGGAATGTGTCCAAAGGTAATCTCTTTGAAATGTGGGATCAAGGACAACACATGCTCTCTGTAAGGAATGAGGTTATCATGTTTGGTATCCCAATCTCCTTTAATCTGACTGACTACCAGGGCTGAATCTCCATACACATCAAGGAACTGAATCTTCATATCAATAGCAGCTTTAATACCCAGGATACATGCCTCATATTCAGCCATGTTATTGGTACAATGGAAACAAAGTCTAGCAGTAATCGGGGTATGACAACCTTCAGGGGAACTAATCACAACACCAACACCATTACCAAGTGCATTGGAGGCACCATCAAAAACCATAGTCCATCGGGATCCTTGTTCAGGTCCGTCATATTGTCCAGGTTCTTTGGTAACAGTCATAATGTCTTCATCAGGGAATTCAAAATTCATTGACTGGTAATCATCTACTGCTTGATGAGCCAAATGATCAGCAACAACACTTCCCTTAATGGCCTTCTGAGTAGTATACTGTATATCATATTCTGTCAAGATCATTTGCCATCTCGCAATTCTTCCGGAGAGAGCAGGTTTCTCAAATATGTACTTGATTGGATCCATCTTTGAAATCAACAAGGTAGTATGGGTCAACATATACTGTCTTAGTCGGCGAGCAGCCCATGCCAAAGCGCAGCAAGTTTTCTCGAGCAGTGAGTATCTTGTTTCACAGTCGGTAAACTTTTTGCTAAGGTAGTATATTGCCTGCTCTTTTCGACCAGACTCGTCATGTTGCCCCAACACACACCCCATTGAGTTGTCTAACACTGTTAAGTACATAATCAAGGGTCTTCCATCAACTGGTGGCATCAAAATTGGTGGCTCTAGCAGATATCTCTTAATTTCATCAAAGGCAGTCTGGCACTCATCATTCCATTCCATCACCTGATCTTTCTTCAACAACTTGAAGATTGGCTCACAGATGGTAGTTAATTGGGAAATAAATCTTGCAATGTAGTTCAATCGTCCCAAGAAACCTCTAACCTCCTTCTCAGTACGGGGAGCTGGCATCTCTCGTATAGCTTTCACTTTTGCAGGATCCACTTCAATACCTTTTCCACTGACAATGAAACCCAAGAGCTTTCCAGATCTAACTCCAAAAGTACACTTGTTTGGATTCAATCTCAACTTGTATTTCTTCAACCTCTCAAACAACTTGTGTAGATGATCAAGATGTTGTTCTTCATTCTGAGACCTGGCTATCATATCATCCACATATACCTCTATCTCATGATGGATCATATCATGAAATAAAGCCACCATAGCACGCTGATATGTTGCCCCTGCATTCTTCAAACCAAATGGCATCACCTTATAGCAAAAAGTGCCCCACTGTGTCACAAATGTTGTCTTCTCCATATCTTCAGGTGCCATCTTGATTTGATTGTAACCAGAAAAACCATCCATAAAAGAGAATACCTTATGTTGAGCAGTGTTGTCTACCAGGATATCAATATGAGGAAGGGGAAAGTCATCTTTGGGGCTAGCCTTGTTCAAATCTCTGTAGTCTACACACATACGCACCTTACCATCTTTCTTAGGAACTGGTACCACATTTGCAACCCACTGAGGATAAGAAGTCACTGCTAAGAACCCTGCATTGAACTGTTTCATTACCTCTGCCTTGATCTTTTCTGACATTTCAGGACGCATACGACGAACCTTCTGCTTCTTTGGACGACAATCTTCTTTCACTGGCAAACGGTGAACCACAATGTCTGTATCCAACCCTGGCATATCTTCATAAGACCAAGCAAAGATCTCTACATAGTCACGCAACATCTGAATCAACCTGCTCTTGACACTGTCCTCTAAATCAGCCCCTATCTTGACCTCTTTTCTGTTTTCTTCAGTTCCCAGATTCACAACTTCGACTGGCTCTTCATGTGGCTGTATAGCTTTCTCTTCTTGTTGTAACAACCTAGCAAGCTCTACAGGTATTTCACAATCGTCCTCATTTCCGTCTTCAGTTTGATAGATCGGATTCTCGAAATTATAATTGGCAATAGTAGAACTGTTATCAACAGGATCCAGAGTGGATGAGGATCTGCATTTAGTGATGTGGGTGTGTGTAAGAACACATAGCTGATAAAACGAAAATAAAAGAAAAAGAAAAACAAGGAACACAATATTTACTAAAACGAAACGTCCACTGATTTTATTGAATGAAGTATGCAAATGAAATGACAGCCCGTAACAAGCACACCATTGTGCCCCGGGTAAGGCACATGGCTTGAAAGTTTTTATTGTTCAAGAAATTACAAATTTAAAACATAACATAGTAATAGTATTTACTCCTGACTAAAGGAGATAGGGATAACATCTTCAGCTTTCCAATTATTGAGTCCAGCACCCACAGTAGGAAAAATCCATGCATCCAAGTTGTAGTCTTCATCATAATCTCCCACAGCATTGATAACCCCTTGATTGGTGATACGAGCAGCACGAGCACGACGAACAGCCTTCTGGGACTCTGCAGTGAAACCCAAACCAAACTTGTCAGACTTGTATGGAATATCAGGAAGCTGACCCCAAATAGTACAACCACCTTCATCCACCACAGCTCTAGCATCATTGAGGGAGGACATTGCCATTGTTGGAGGCTTTCTGGTGACCACAGGAACTTTCTTCACAGCAGGAGGAGCTACACAATCATTAACAACCCAGGGAACCACTTCAAATGACTGACACGGAGTCTCAATGTATTCACCTTCTACTTCCAGATACTTGAAAGTGTTTACATGGCTGACAAAGTATTCTTCTTCTCCATAGACAGTAACAACCTTTCCATTCACCGGATATCTCAACTTTTGGTGCAATGTAGAAGTTACAGCACCTGCCCCATGGATCCAGGGACGACCAAGCAGACAAGAATATGAAGGACGAATATCCATCACATAAAATGTAGCAGTAAACACCTGAGAACCAACTTGAATTGGAAGATCAATTTCCCCATGCACTACTCTTCTAGAACCATCAAAAGCCTTTACCACAATATTACTGGGCTTCAGCACAGTATCTTCAGGACTCAGCTTGTTCAGGACTTCTTTAGGCAACACATTCAGAGAGGAACCATTGTCTATCAGCACATGAGACAGGGTAGTGCCCCTGCATTCAATTGAAATATGCAAGGCCCTGTTATGATCCCTCTTGGCAGGGGTCAAGTCAGCATCAGAAAATCCTAACCCATTGTCATAGGTCAGGTGAGCAACACAGTTTTCAAATTGGTCCACAGAAATTGCACTGGGTACATGAGCCATCTTCAGAAACTTGATCAATGACTTGGCATGAGCCTCAGAACATAATAATAGGGAGAGCATGGAAATCTTTGAGGGAGTATGCCCCAACTGATCAACAATGTCATAATCACTCTTGCGAATGATTTTCAATACTTCTTCCATCTGCTTAGAGAGATCATCAGCAGCTGGCACATCAGTAGATACGGGCTCAATAACAGGACCTTTGCCCCGAGCATCAGTGGTGGAAGTAGCAGCAGGAGTAACTGCATTCTTGGAAGTATCTGGAGGAGAGAAGACTCTTCCACTACGAGTGATCTTGCTAGATCCAGCAATATTATCAATGTCAACAGGCACATCAGCTACAGGTTCTTGCTTAACACCATGGATGTAAACATCAGATCCATAGTGCCAAGGCACAACTTTGTCAGATGTATAAGGAATAGGACCAGGAGTGGTAATGATCAGAGGAGCCACTCTGGCTTCAGCAACAACTTTTACAGGACCTTCAGCAGTAATCTTGATTGGACCCTGATGAGTGATTTTAATGGGACCCTTTGAAGTGATTCTCACTGGTACTTTGTCAACCATGTCAACCTCTTCAATCTTCTTACCCCGAGTCAGATGATCCACCATACTTTCTACAGATGCTGGTCTTCTTTCAAACACTATAGTATACTTATCCATAAGACGTTGAATTCCATCTCTCAGAATGAAGCAACTATCTGGCTTATAGGTACAATACAGACAATCTTCACGACAACCTGGAAAGATCCCAGCTTGTACTAACCTCTTTTTGATAACAGACAATGGTGTGGTCAACTCCATAACTGAATAGACATGTAGGTCTTCATCAATGGCATTGACAGTCTTCTCGTGATTTGGCATTGGAGCTGTAATCACATTTGGAGTACCTGGTGGATCAAACTCAATTTCTCCAGCATCAATCATATCTTGAATTTTGTTCTTCAAGACCCAGCAGTAATTAGTATCATGTCCTGGACAGTTTGAATGATATGCACATCGTGCATTGGGATTGTACTTGGGAGAAGTAACATTGGGATTCTGAGGAGCCTCCCTCAGGGTAATAAGTTCAGCCTTCAACAAATGTTGCAATGCCTGAGCCATTGACATGTTGATCTTCGTGAACTGTCTTCTAGCCCTCTGTTGGTTGCCTTGAGGTTGCTCTGTTGTTGCAGGAGTTGGATTTGAAATATGAACCGCACTAACAGACTGATGCCTTCTGTTACGATCAGGTTGACCATAAACAGCATTGGATTCTTTCTTCCCAGTGGGAGGCTTCTTTGCAGCACCTGATGAAGAAGTGCCCGCTTGGATCTTACCACTCTTGATACCATTCTCTACCCGTTCTCCTGTCATGATCAACTCAGTGAAGCCAGATGATGAGCTTCCAATGAGATGACTGTAAAACGGACCATTCAGCGTACACATGAACATATCAACCAATTCCCTGTCAGTCAAAGGGGGTTGAACTCTTCTAGCTAAATCTCTCCATTTCTGAGCATACTCCTTAAAACTTTCTTTGGCACCCATAGACATGCTCTGAAGCTGCATGCGAGTGGGGGCTAAGTCAGCATTGTATTGATACTGCTTGTAGAAAGCTTCAGCAAGATCATTCCAGTCTTTGATGTTGACACTCTCCAACTGATAATACCACTCCAGCTGAGCTCCAGATAAGCTCTCTTGAAAGAAATGGATCCACAGCTTCTTATCAACAGTGTGAGGTTGAATTCTTCTAACATAAGATCTCAGATGCAATTTGGGACAAGAGACCCCATCATAGACAACAAATGTAGGAACCTTGAACCCAATGGGTATGACTACCCCAGATATCAGACTCAAATCCTCAAAATCCAGCCCAGATGATTTCTGCAACTCCATAGCATCCATTCTATCCACCAGCATCTTGAATTTGTCTTCATTAGGCTCATGGTAATAATTAGCCTCAGAATCAGAGTCCCCCATAGTGTTGTGGAGACTGCCTCTCTCTTTTTCAGATTCCTCAGATTCATAGTCTTCAACCTCTTCCTTGGTCTTGACAGGACCTTTGAATCTTCTTCCCATGTTGAGCAACCCAGCAGACCTTCTAGTCTTCTTAGTCTTCTTGGCCAGCAGTGCCTTCAAATCATCTTGCCCCTTGGCCAGGTTCAAGATCAGCTCTTGGAACTGTGCATTCTGTGCCTGAAGATCCTTAACTGATTGTTCAAGAGCCATTGCTGAAATAAACAGCGAGAAGATGAGAAACCTGTGCACAATATAAACCTGTGATGCAATGAAATGATATGGGAATGCATATGCAATGTTTTCAAGGACCGCAGGATTTAAATTTGCTTAAACAAACAAGAAAGTAACTTTTTATTAGTAATAACTTGTTTTGCCTTTTAGGCTTACAAAAATGAAAATGAAATAAGTACAAAAGATGGGGTTTTAAGTCTCCCATGGACGTTTCCTCTTTGTATTGAGGTATGAGTTGAGGTTTCGTTCCTCATGAAGTTGCTTTGTTAGCTCTAGGATCCTTGCTTGGCTTGTTTTGTAATGAGCCTCGAAAGTATCCCTTTGCTCCTTCAGTTGGATCCATGATCTCTGCAAGTCTTCCATATCAGTAGGCATGTCTGGGTGAAAAATAGTATAAGCTGTGTCTCCTTCAGCAACAGGTTCCATGGTAACTGGTAGGACGGCAGGATATGGCATCATGAGTGTCTGAGCACGAGATCGTACCCATCTGAGATAAGCCTCCATAGGAATAGTGTACTTAGGCTCCAGTGTCTTGCTGTCAATCCTGTTTACCTTTCCCCAAGCTCGTATGAATCTCTGACGGTAACCCTGAAGATCGTTGTCGTAATCAAACACAATGCCTTGAATCAACATGTCATGTGGACCATCACTCCGAGCGTAACCAAATTGTCGTAAAGCTAGAGAGGGGTTGTAGGTGATGCCTCCTCTTATGCCTAGAAGTGGCACATTAGGAAACTCCCCACAACGGTCAATGATGGTGACATTCTCCATAGATCTGGAGCACCAATGGATATCTGAGTGAGAAAGTGACATGATCCTCTTGGACCATCTGAACCCTTGCTCATTCTTCATTACTGAGCGAGGAAGGTGAGAAATAAACCACCTAGAAATTAAAGGTATGCAGCACATCAAAGTTCCTCTTGCCTTTGTAGTACGGGTGTGAAGAGAATGTAGAATGTCTCCAAGCAATGTAGGCACTGGATTGTGACTCAGGAAGATGTTGATGGCATGGACGTCTATGAACTGATCTGGATTGGGGAACAATATTAAGCCATATATCAGCAAAGCTAAGATTTCCTCAAAAGCATCATAGCTCATGGCCTTCAAGAACATTTGAGCCTTATCCATTAGTACTTTGGTAAGAATACCCTTGACTCCACTTCTCGTCTCTAGAACAATGTCAGACTTCTTCAGATGTAGAGCTGCAGCAATAACCTCAGGTTTAAGTTCCTTCTCCAAACCTGTGAATGGTTTCTGATCAAGAACAGGGATACCCAGAAGTTTAGAGAACTCCTCCATGGTTGGAACTAGCTGGTAGTCGGGAAATGTAAAGCAATGGTGTTTAGGGTCAAAGAACTGAAACAGGACACTCATCATGTCTTCATTGAACCCTGAAGTGACTAGATCCAATAGGTGACCATGTCTCTTGTTGAACCGGGAGTGATCAGACACCTGAGAAACCAACTCTTTAAGCTTGGCAGGTATGCCCACAAAGTTGATCCTGATGGTGTTTCTACGAGCAGAAGCCATGACCTGCAACAAAGAACAAAGATAAATCCTTTGGTCCTTGAAATGGTTAGGGAAAATGATATGCTCATGATGCATGATGATGTCATGATGTTATGCTCAATCACAAACATGTGGCACACACAAACAAGTCACACCATAGCCCTAGGTTTGAAGGCTTGCATGAGGTTTAAAGGTAAGTACCCTCCCCTGAAGTTAGATGGTTCATCCTGTCCTACAAAAGTAACCAGGTTCTAAGGGATCTCAATATCATTGATCCTTCACAAGGGTGGTTGATCAGAAGGCAACTTACTTGCCAACCAAAACCCTCCAAGTTTAGAATCTCAATGAGCGTAGTATCGAGTGTCAACCAACTTCAGTCTGCACCAAAGCCAGTTACCTCACTACTTTCTAAAGGCCAAGATGAGTTAACTAGGGTTCTAAAAGTTAGTTAGTGCATTGACAACATATGGCAGCCTCAATATTATCCTCAACTTGACTTAAGGAATATAAGCACCAACCAAGAAGTCGCACTAACTATGGCCACCAGATCAACCGTATCGATATACGTCGTACAGTTTCCTTGGTCTATTGCCATTTACCTAAGGTACACTAGATCCGGGTTAGGACCTTTCACACATAAGAGCACCCCAACAAGTAATATAAAGCAAACAAATCAAACAATATTAAAGTGATCTTAATTCCTAAGGGTACCCCTCTTAAATTTAAATCCCCAGCAGAGTCGCCAGTTCTGTAACACGGTGGGAGAACTGGCTTTAAGTTTTGTTGCGGATAGCAAGAGTCGCCACCGACTTTTATTTTATCCAAAGGAAAGGTTATAAAAGAACAGGAAAGACCTTAAGAGAATGTTTTGGGTCCGGGGGGTAGGTTATGAAAAGGGAAGGTGTTAGCACCCTTTTCATCCATGGTTATCCATGGGCTCTTAGGTACTTAAGCTCACTTTAAATTGTTTTTGAAAATGTAGTGTGTGAATAGAAAAAATTTCAGAATAGTTTAATAATAATCCATGTACGGATGTGTAAAAAACTTGTTTGAAAATTTGTTTGAAATTGTTAAGTTTGAAAAATTTTTGAAGTGAGCAAGTACATAAGAGGAACCTACCTTAATGTTTAAAGTCTTTCTTGTTCTTTTTCCTTTCCTTGGTAAGACTATCCCTACTATTAAGGAGTAGGTAGTCATTACCTTGGATGTTAAGGGACATGTGAGGGACAATCTGGTTATGAAGGCAACTGTGGGGTGTAATAAGCATACGGGAGGGACTATCATCATTTATTCGAAGGGACTCGATTCGTATAGGCAACCATGAGGGACTTGATGATTTATCTTTTGAAGGGACTTGCTTTATACACCCCACTTGACCATTATTCGTAGGCAACTTGAGGGATAACCTTAGGAATGTGAGACGGCGATTAAAATCGACTTACGTGTGTGTGAGTGTTTATTTTAATTATCTTATGATTAAAGTTATCTAAATTTATTTTAATATAACATACATGTTTTACACTCCCTAATTACTAACCAAAAATAATTAAATAATTACAAATTTTACATCCAAGAAACAATTACAAAATTATAATAATAAGCAAAATAATTAAATAGCAAAAATAAATAAAGTATAAATAAATAAGCAATAAACAATAATAAAGAAAAATAGGGGGTTAGTGATAAATAATAATATTAAATAATAAGCAAAATAAAATAAGAGAGGTTAGTGAATAATAAAAATTAATTGAAATAATAATAACATATAAAATTAATAAAGCAAAATAAATTATATGATTAGTGATAACAATAATAAACAAAACTTAAATCAAAATATAAGAATAAGAGGTTAACTATTTAATATAAACAATTATATAGAAAAAACATAACCAAACAATTATTTTTTTTAATTTGCAAATTATTAAATTATTATTTTTTAAATATATTATAATTATAAAATTTAATTATTATAAACATATATTAACATTTATTTTTTAAACAATATATACATGTTATATAAAAAAAAAATAGGTTTAAATATCATATTTACAATGTTAATCATGTTTATAAAAATTTAGTTCTATTAATTATTATATTTACAAATTATTTTAAATCATATACAAAAATATAATTATTATAAATTAAATTGTTTCTAAACATTAAAAAGAAAATAATTTGAATTTCAAATATATAAATAAATTAGAATTATTTTAAATATCACAAATTAGAAAATAAATACAATTAGGGTTTAATTGGAAAAGATTTTTTAGGGTTTGAGAATTTGGGTTTATTTATATACAAAAAAATGTTTTTAACTAACTATATGAAATTGTTTTAATTAATACAAATTATAAAATTTAAATTGAGAAAATAAGAGTTTAGGATTGTTTTTTAGAAAAAATAAACAATTTCACAAGTTATAACACATGCTATATACATATTATAAGAAAATTATAATTATTTTACATACAATAATAATTAAATTAAGAAAATAAAGTAAAAGAAAAAAGAAAGAAAAGAAAATCAAAACCTGGTGGGGCTGGGGTTTGAACCCAGTCACCCTTGCTTGCAACACACCAAACGCACCACTGGGCTGCCCATGCGCAGGTGAAAGGAGAACGAGAATGATTTGTTTTATATGTTCAACCTAAAAATCAGGAAAAATAAGACAAAAAAACAAAAGGCCTGGGGCAGTGTTGAACCCAGGACCTTATGGCCATACACACATGCACGTTACCACCCGGCTGGAAGAGCCAATTCTATTAACATATGAGCTACAATTGATAATATATTAAACCTGGAAAATAGACAAAATAAATGAGCAAAATGTCACAAACGGGGAATCGAACCCCCAAACCATGCTATTGAGTACACGCGTTCCAGCCACTGGGATAAGCTGTATGCTTGTGAAAGTAATCCAGCCTTCGTTCCTTTTGTTTCATGCATTCTACCACCTTCAACTTCGTCCAATCACATACTGCCACACAGTCATCTTCAACCTTCAGCCATGCGAAAATACCTGCGAATTTTGCTATACAATTTCCTGCGAAAAAATTTGTAACAAAACCTACGATTTTTACATGATACAAAATACACACAATTGATCCATAATTTTTACGGGGAATTAAAGCCCAGGTCTTATAGAATTCAAAAATTCCTTTGAGGGCTTCTGATGATCCATGAATCGATTGATCCCAAATTCAAAGCTAAAACCCTAATAATGGCATTCCATCAAACAAGTCACGAAACTCCAATCAAAACGTCCAGAATCGTTCTAAACATCATAATAAACACATATTAGTTACCAAAAACAATTCATAATGCCTATATTAATGGATTCGAAAAATCAAAATTCAAGACAAAAGTGGTTTCGGGTTTCATGGTTTCATGATGTTTTTGATGCATATGATCATTCAAACATGCTTAATCAACCTTAAAGAAGCTGTCTCAACCTTAGAAACCTCTGTTGGATGGTTGAATTTGGAAAATCGAATTTGAGTTTTTAGTGAGAAATTTGAAACTTGAATATGGTGTTTGGCTGCTGGAATCCGTGAATGAGTGTTAGGTTTGTGTTATGTATATATATGTGAGTCATTCTAGGTCAAAACATTGATTAGTTGTGTGGAGATTTGATTCAAAAAAGATTGAAAAAGATGGTGTTGTAAAAGTCAAATATTTGCTCTTGAATGCTTGCTATTTTGGGACAATTCACATGATTTCCTTCTCTTTCAACTTCAATCACCATTTAAGACTTTCTAGAATCAATCACAAAAATATATCTTCATTTTTAATATTTTATTTAAATTTAAAATGATTTTAAATATAATAAATCATAATAAATTAATTAAATAAAATAAAAAATATGAAAATATTATGGAAATTTCGTGCATGATGTTATTGTATGGGTTGGGTCATAATTTGGCCAGCCCATTTGGAGAAAATTGCTTTTAAGCCCTCATTTTCATCATAAACCATCACAAATTTTCCCAACTTTGCAAAGGCATATCTCCCTCAATTTTAAAGGTATGAGGGTGTTCTTGGACTTTTTGGAAAGCTTGAAGAGTCCTCTAAACAACCCCATTGGTTTCAGGTCCATATCATTTACCAATCTCAAGTTATGCCCTTTTGAAGTTGTTGACTTTTTGTTGACTTTTGAAATGACCTATAATGTCTTAGGTCATATCTTTCAAATGAAGAATTTTTGGGCTTAACTTTCAACATAAAAGTTGTAGAGAATTCAATTTCCTTCAAAATAAGATTTGGATGGAGACTTGGTGATGAAGTATGTGAAAGTTGTGATTGGTCAAAGTTCAGTTGACTTTTACTGAGGAAACCCTAATTTAGAAACTCCTGATTATTGATGATCTGGAATCTCCTTGATGAATCATGATCAACCCTTGATCAAATGATGAATTTTACTTCATATACTTGATGTTGGCAAAAAAATCATGAAGTTTGACTTTGGTTTGACCACAGTTGACCTCAGTTTGACTTTTTAACTGCATTGACTGATTTTGACTTATCTGATTATCTGACTGAGCAAACTTTTGAGAAAAGTCTTGAAACTTGACATGGGGGTTCTTACACACATATAAGATGTTATGAAACTCACTTGAGGTATTGGAAGTCCATTTAGCCTGATTAAAGTCAAAACCCTAGTTTTGGATGCACTGCTTAGGAGGTGCATTGTCTGAGGGAATTGTCAACTTCTTTGACCAATTGTGAACTTTGTGAACCTTGTGAACCATCATAAAATGTCTTGTGAACCTCATGGGAGGTATTGTGAAGCTTGTGAACCTTGTGAACCTCATGAAGTGGCTTTGTAGACCTCATGAACCTCAGGAAAGCTTTGTAATCATTGTGAATCTTGTGAACCTTGTGAACCTTCAAGAAGTGACTTGTAGACTTCATGAACCTCATGAAAGGTTATGGAAATGTTGAGAAACTTGTGAACCTTGTGAACCTTCAAGAAGTGACTTGTAGACTTCATGAACCTCATGAAAGGTTATGGAAATGTTGAGAAACTTGTGAACCTTGTGAACCTTCAAGAAGTGACTTGTAGACATCATGAACCTCATGAAAGGTTATATAAGCATTGAGAAACTTGTGAACCTTGTGAACCTTCTTAGCACACAAAGTCTTGTATTGTGAGGGCAAATTTTGGGGTGCAACACTTGTCTCATGTTTATATCATCTTATAGCATCATTATCATCATCAACATGCTTCTGGTTGTGTTTCTCCTCATGTCATCTCATCCCATTTTGAATTGCATTGCATTTCTTTTCTAACCTTTTCAGGTGGTAAGTGATTTTGAGAAGTGAATTTGCCTTTACTTCTCATAACTTTTCTTTTCATCTCTCTTGCATCCATTGCTGCATTTTTGTTTGTGTTTGAGATTGAGCTTGCTCATTCTTCTTCTTCTTACTTTCTTTCTTCAAGTGACTTGTCTTCTTGAATGAAGCAAGTCACTTTGCTTCTCTTGATCCTTTCATCTGCTTCCTGGTGGTTCCATTGAAGATTTCTCTTGAAAACCTCACAAACCTTAGGAACAACCAAGCATGACAATGATTAGGGTTTTGATTACTCTCCCCTCTTAGTTTTACCTTTGTGTCTCTTTTGAGTCTTCTCTTCTCATCTCATAATCAGGGACTAAACCCTAAAGGCTTTAAGGCTTTGTGATTAAGCTTATGCCTGCATCCTTCTCTTAGGATGGAGTGTATAACTTTAATCCTAAGTGTTAAACCCTTAATGTGTTTAAATCTCTTAATCAATTCACTTAATAAGTATCAAGACATCACACTTGTAACTTGGGCCTTGCATTAGGGTTCTAATTCTTCCTTAATTGGTTAAGAAGGACTAACCCTAGTGTTAATGGACAAGTCCCCCTCAAGTTGTCTTACAAATCATAAAAATCACTTCATCATCATACCATTAATTAAAATCCACTTAATCAAAGGCTTGCTTTGTCATGAGCTTAATCCCTAATCATGGATTAAGTTGAGGAGCTTTCCTCAGCTTAAACATTCTCATCTATTATCCTTCTATTAGGATGGTGTAATGAGTCTGTTTAATCTTTGATTATGGCTTAATTTCATTACTTAACACTAAACAAAAATCACAAAAACGTCTAAATAATCACAAGTAGGTTAATGATCTTAATCCTACATCATAGGTGATTAAGTGTGAGAATCTGACTTCACACTTAGGGTATTCTCATTACCCCTAATCAGAGGGAGGATGTGATGAGTTTACTAAATCCATTGGTTTAGGCTTAAGCTCATTAACTTATGACAAATCCAAAAGCAATAAAAGACTGAAAACTCAAAAACAAACAATAATCGTCTCCTTCGGGATTCTTTTCTCATCTCATTCACTCACAAACGAGAACTTGCTTCTTCCGTCTAATGCAAGACAGTTTGCACCTGAGCCAGACAGGTCATACACTTGAGCATAGACAAGCAAGCAGTTCACAAGTCAACTCACCTTTCAGTCTCTTTGGGTCGAACTACGGTGTTCTGACTTCCTCATTGCACGAGAGGATACGTAGGCATAACTTAACAGTTATCGAACAAAGTCTCTGTATATTCCCCCTCTTTCCAGCTTTATTCTCTTAGCCTCATGATCATAAGCATACTCTTTCCTTACACTGACACATCATTTATACACTTCACTTTTCTTTTGCACTGACACCTGTACATTCCTTTCCAGCTCTTTTGCACACAAATTGCACTGACACTACCCCTTTAAAACACAAATCTTTTAAGTGTGGATCCCGTCGAGTACGGCGGACAATCTGGGTGCTAATACCTTCCCAGGTTGTAACCAACCCCCTTTCTCAGTCTCTCTGGTTCGCAACCGTCTTATCCATATCTTTCCAGGTTTATGCAGCATTGCCTTTCCTCCGGGATAAAAATGCCTAGCTGGCGACTCTATTCATCTCCAGTGAGTTCACGGCTGTGTGTTCTCATTGTCCCTCTCGCCGACCGTTCGCGTCTGTACCTTTATTTGGGCCGGTCCCATTTTATCGGGAGCGACACCTATGCGACACATGCCAAATGGCAAAGAAAACAATAGTCTCTTTTAAATCTAAAAATATTGTTTCAACTTCTAAACTTATTGAGATTTTCCATATGGATCTTTTCGGTCCTTCAATGGAAAAAAACTTTAGTGGTAACTACCATGTTTTTTTTTATTATAGACGATTATTCTAGATATTGTAGGGTCATCTTTTTGCATAGTTAAGATGAGAATTTCTCAGCTTTCACAAAGTTTTCCAAATCTAGAACTTTGAAAAATCTAGAGCTTTGGTAAGATTGTCGGAAGACTGTGATGGCTCCCTATGGAAAGGCAGGCGGCATGTTCATTTCCCTAATGTTGCAAGGAATTTCCTATGGCTGTCTGGTGAAGGGTATTTTTCCCTTAAGATCTAATCTTTGCATGAAAGGTATGAACATGGATCCTAAGTGCCTCATTTGTTAATCTAAGATAGAGACACAAGACCACTTGTTTCTCTGCTACCACATGGCTAAAAAGGTTTGGTTTGGGCCTCCTTAAGGATTTCATATTCCAGACAACATTGATGTTAGAAAATGTTCGCATATTATTTTGTTTCAATGCAAAGATCAGATAGGCTCCCAAAAGGTTTATGCAGCGTTATAGAAACTTGGCTAAGAAGAAATATCTTTATTTTCTAGAAGAAGACCTTCCATCCTTTAGAGTTTGCGAAGGATAAAAATTCTTTGGTTGAGTATTAGAATCTTGTTACCAAGTATCTCTACATTGAAGAGCTTTGTGGATCTAAAACCCAGTAGATGGACGACTCAGAGGTGGAATTTCTAGAAGTATTTGATGCAAGATGCGTAACACCCTTCTACCCCATTACAGATTAAGCGATTTAAATCATTTATCAGAGTAAAACTCATTAAAAGGGCATCATATTTACTTCTAAAATTTAAAATTGAAACATCACACAGAGTCCTGTCGCGTAACACGGGTTCATAAAATCATGAAAACATCATAAATCTTTTCTTAATAATTATGCAGCGGAAAAACAAATAAGTTATTAAAATTCTCTTCAATTAAACAAAACTCATAAATCATCTCAAATATCATTTTATCAAAATACTCAAATAAACTTAACATCTTAATTCTAGTTAATCATGAACATTCAAGCGAAACCCATCTCGATGTTACTGGACACAGAGCGGGACTCCACTTCTAACTAACTCGACGACTCACTATCTCTGAGTTAAGCATGCACCGAGCTAACCTTGATTATCTGCAGGATGGCATAATAGACCATCACTAAAAGACAGGCAGGGTGAGTAAATTCATATTCCATAATATAATATAATATAATATAATATAGAAATAAGGATTTAAAACAAAACAACAACAAATCATTTACTGCTCATTTACACATATCATCATCATCACATCATAGAAATATTCATCATGCTCATTTAATACACATTATCAAATATGTCTCATAATTACACAAAACATCAATGCACTCATGCTATGTCATTTAGAATGAAATGCAACCTCTTACTAAATGCATGTGGTACTGAAACATCCTCATGTGATGGACACTGGGCCATCAACCCTCCCTAAAGGGAGTATATCATAAACATCATATCACTTCAATCTACACAATGGGATTGAAGCTACCATTGGACCGAAGTCCCCTCATAAAATCAATGCCATGAATGCAAGACGTAATATACATCAATCATCATCAAAACATCACAACATTGCATCCGCATTCATATTTAATTAATTATTCACCATCCATCATTCATAACATCATATACATACTCATGGGACATCATATAACACACTCATCCTACATCATATCTCTACATCATGAAAATCATACAACATAACTCAAAGAAAATCAAATAATTTGTCATGCATCACTTAATTACTAACTCTACTCACATAGCCTTCAAGACACATCCTTTGACAACTACACCACGTCATAACAACCTAGAATATACTTCCTTAAAAACATTTTTAAAAAATAAGACATTTTTCCAAGTTTACCAAGGTTCTCTAAGCGAGACATCATGCTCACTAAGCACCCAAATCACTGACTCTTCTCGCTAAGTGAGATGTATATCGCTAAGAGAGCTTCAAGATTCAGTAGAATTTTTCTGCGATTTCAGTCTTCTCCCTTCTGCGACAAAATCTCTCCAAAAACCACAATTCAACAGCATTACATCATAAAACCCCATTAACATCAACATTCATCAATATAACATCATCTACATTATGTACATCATTGTAATCATCGAAATTATCATGAATTCATCATCAACAACACAAAATTATTAATCAAAAACGCTATTCTCTAAACTACACCACAAAACCCCCAATTCCCTTCCCACATTATATTATCGAAAGGAAAATACTCCCCATACCTTAATTCTGTAAGCTTTTGATAAACTCTTCGCAATTTCTCTCTAACCTTCAAGCCCTAGCTTCTCTTCTTCTCCAGAGCTCTTTTTCCCCAAAAGCACGATCGTTCCAAATGATCGTTCTTTCCAACTTTTCCTCTTTTTGTCACTCTTGCCCCTAGGTCCTCTTTTAGTCTTTTCCCATAAAACCCTCACTTATCTTCAGCCAAAAGACCAAAATACTCTCATCCTCTAATTCCTTTTATTTAATTTAATTAAATCTCAAATAACAAACTAAACCCCATATACTTAATTATTCTAATTATTATTAAAATAATAAGCTAACCTCAAAACTTCACAAAATATCAAATAACCTCATAAACATCAAAATTCAAAAGAAAACACATCAATATAATTAAATTAATTTTGGGGTGTTACAACTCTCACCCACTAAAGAATTTTCGTCCTCGAAAATGTACCTGAAGTAAACAGCATCAGATACGACTCTTTCATCTGATCCTCTCGCTCCCAAGTCCAACTATCACCAACTGGTCCACCCCACAATACCTTAACTAAGGAAATCTCTTTACCTCTTAATCACTTCATTTCTCCTCCATCTATTCGCACTGGCGAAACCTCTACTATCTCTTACTCAAACATTATTCATCTAAATCACATGCGACGGATCTGCAATATACTTCCTCAACTGGGACACATGAAACACATCATGAAAATTCGTAAGTGATAGTGGTAATGCAATCTGATAAGCCAATTCTCCAACTCTTTACGAAATTTGATACGAACTAATGAAACGCGGAGTGAGCTTTCTGGACTTCAGAGCTCGCCTGACACCAGTCACTGGAGTAACCCTCAAGAACATATGATATCCTTCTTGAAATTCAAGTGTTTTCCTCCTCTTATCATGGTAACTCTTCTGAAGACTTTGAGAAGTCTTCATTCTCTCTCAAATCATCTTAATCTTTTCTGTCGTCTCTTGCACAATCTTAGGTCCGAGCACAACACTCTCGCCTGACTCGTACCAACATAATGGAGTCCTACACCGCCTCCCGTACAATGCTTCATACGGATCCATACCAATACTTACATGAAAACTATTGTTGAAATTCTGTGATCAGGTATGAGATGTCCTAAGAGATGTCCCAACACTTAATAGGACATTTGACAAATTTAACCAAAACTTAAACAGCAGGAAAAGTAAACAACACAGAAGTTTGTTAACCCAGTTCAGTGTATAACCACACCTACATCTGGAGGCTACCAAGCCAGGAGGAAATTCACTATTAGTAATATTAATTCTAGACTTAAACCACCCTGTTTAATCTATCACTTAATACTTACCCAATGCAATTTCTACCTAAGACTCACTTAGATAAGAGTACCCTACTCACTCCCCCTCAATCACACAGTGATCAAGTTTACAAGTTTACTGAAATTGAAGACATCCTTCAAACAAAACAGCTTGATCTTACTTAACAGTTTCAATCAAGTCACAAATGCACTTTTGCTTAAAAGCTCATAAAGTGGTACATATAAAAACACCTGCTATTAAAAACACTAGACACCCTATTTGGTCTTCTGAAATTCGTCCTCAATTCTATGAGTTTCTGTTGCTTAAATAGGTATCTGAATTTTGGGCTTTCTGTAGAATGATCCAGCCCTAATGTGCAGCAACTGTCACCTTGAATTTAGGGTTTGTTACCTCCTATATTCTAGGTGATTTAGGTCTTCTGTTTTAATCTGAATCTTCAATATAAAACACCCTACAGATGCGCCTTGTTCTGTTTTTATCCATCATTAATTAATTCCAGATACTTCTCCTTAAATATCTCTGATCAGTTAATCATTAATTAATTCTGATAGCAGGTCTGAGATGTCTCAACATCTGTTGGGACATCCTGAAAAACTGAACTTAATTTATTCACACAATGTCCCAACATCTGATGAGACATCCTGAAATAAATTCACATACTCTGTTTGATAATGTCCCAACATCTGATAGGACATTCTGAACTGAATTTAACATTTCTTGTTTGGTCAAAAATTCTGCCAATTCTTAAACATCTACAAACTCCCCCTTTGGCTAATTTTTGGCTAACATCTTTTCTGGATTTCAGAGTGTAGCAGAAGTTCTTTTTATCAGAGTATAGCATTACTTTTCTGTTGATTCTTATTTGAGATTACTCCCCCTCAAACAAATATGTGTCCAATCTTGATGCAACAGAAAAACACTATTCAGTTCAGAAGCAAACAAACAGATTTTTTCTTCTTTCATACTTAAACAGCAATTACAATTTGATTTGATGTTGTTATTTGATTTGATGTTGTTCTCCCCCTTGGTAGACACAAAATTAGGGGCCAAAGAAATACATTGCTGTCATTACATTTGCCTCACATACATTGATCACTCAGATTCATCACTCTCAGTTTCTTCCTCAGCTTCTGTTTCTTCATCAGCTTCACTTTCTTCATCACAGGCAGCTTTCTGGTCTTCTTCACTCTCCAACCTTTGAATGATTTCCTCAAGCTTCTGCTTTCTAGCTTCAAGCTCTTTGCAGGTGCTTTTGAGTTCAGCAATTAAAGCCTTCTTGGAGATTGGATTCTTAGCAGTTGAAGGACCTGCAGATGTCCCAGAAGGTGCTTCAACATCTGCTGCATGATGACTGAGGAATAATTTGTAGTGAAACGCCAGGGGGCTCTCTCTCTTGCATGCTGTATCCTTGTCAGTGAGAATGCCAGGGTATTGATTGAGCACTATACCACACAGCAATGATGGAAAGGCTATTGGAAGCTTTGTTGCTGAGGAGCTGGCATGCTTCATGGTTTGATCAAAGATAAAATCTCCATAGTCCATCTTGGTTTGAGTTCCCACAGCATAGATGAATCTGGCCAGACCAGTTGAGATTGAAGAGGTGTGGTTGGTAGGCACCCAGTTAGCTGTACCAATCCTGTTCAGCATGGCATATTTTCTGGTAAGCATGCTCACTGAGAGCTTTCCCTTCACAGGCCATGCCTTGACCTGGTTTGCAGTGATCACCTTACAGACTTGATTATCTGTCTTACCTAGCTCATTTGGTTCATCTGTTTCTCTTCCTAGGTACTGATTGATGATTTGAGGGGAAAACTGTACACATTTACCTCTAACAAAAACTTTTTGGAATTCAGAGGACTTACCATGTGAACAATCTTCCTGAAGATTCACAATGAACTCTTTGACAAGAAGTTCATAGCAGGGAGAGAGGTCTGAGACTGTCTTGAACAGTCCTGCAGCAGAGATGAGGTCTATCAGTTCTGTGCACTCAAGTGCATTGCTGCTCAGTTCTCTTTCCAGGGCAACCCTTCTTTGATACACATATTTCCACCTGTTGACACTGGAGACATGATGGAATGATATGTTGTCCAAAGGAGCTTCTGGAACAGCAGTTGAAGCTCTGGAAGGTGCTGGTCTCTTCTTGGGAGGAGATGTTGGGACATTTGATCCAACATCTGAATCTGATGGTGTGGCAACTTTTCTCTTCTGGGTTTGAACTTTGCTCCATGGTTTTGTTGGACCAAAGGTAGCTTTAGCCTTGCCTTTCTTTGGACTAGCCTTCTTCTTCTCAGGGATTGCTGCTTCAGCTTGCATCTTGCCTTTCCTGGACCTGAGCCTTTTGGCTATGCTAGGTTTAACAGAGGCTATGATCTCTGCATCAGAATCCTGCTCCAGGTTCACCACTGGAGGAGATTGAGCAGTCTCCTCTTCAGCTTGTTGATCAGCAGGGATTTGACCTTCATTTGAGACTTTGGTCTGATCCTCAGAGATTTCTTCATCATTTTCATTTGAGACCTTATTCTGGTCCTCAGTTTGTTCCAACTCAACATCAGATGAGTTCTTTCTCTTATCTTCAGATGTTCCAACATCTGTTGGGACATCTTGTTCTTCTGCAGCTTGAGCTTGTTCTTCTTGAGGTGCAGGCATTGTGTTCAGAGGAACAGAGATTCCACTCACCACTCTTTGTTCAAAGAGAATTTGGTTGACAATCTCCTTGATGGAATCATCAACATATTTGGAGGATTTTGGGGGCATGTTAGCAGGAGAGGGAATGCCTTTAGCTTTGCTTCTGACTTGATCTTTACCTCTCTTTAGAGTTCTTGCCTTTTTAGTATGAGAAGCGCTTCCCCTGAGTTCGTCCAATGGTGTTGATTGCATTGGTACCACAGAGATGGGAGTGGCATGAACTACGTCTTCCTGGTTGAGAACTTCCTCAGTAGTTTTAGGGTTTTGAGACATTGTAGAGGAAGATAGATGAACAGCTTTAGGGTTTATGATTTCTGAAGAAATGCTAGTTAATGTGATTCGCTTGTGATAGTATGATGGGAATCTTGATAGCTGCTTATAAGTAGTTACTAAATAAGTAACCGTTACAGTGCAAATGATTAGGGATGGAATTCCCAAGGATCTTGTCCAGACTGGTTTTGCCATCTGGACCTTATGCCATGCAATGTCATATGACATGTTGGCACATCTCATTAACTGCTAAATATCACATAAACAGATTCCAAGTTTGCCCCTTAAGTTCTCAAATTGTGTAGCATCCAATGCTTTGGTAAAGATATCAGCTAACTGCAGATCTGTAGCTACATGCTCCAATGAAATCACCTTTTCTTCTACAAGATCTCTGATGAAATGATGTCTGATATCAATATGCTTTGTCCTGCTATGTTGGATAGGATTCTTTGATATGTTGATTGCACTTAAGTTATCACAGTACAATGTCATGACATCCTGTGGGACATTGTACTCAGTGAGCATCTGCTTCATCCAAACCAACTGAGAACAACTGTTACCTGCTGCTATATACTCAGCTTCAGCTGTAGATAATGATACACAATTCTGTTTCTTACTGAACCAAGAAATCAGATTGTTTCCTAGAAAGAAGCATCCTCCTGAAGTGCTTTTTCTGTCATCAGCACTTCCATTAACATATTTAAGGATTCTCTTGACTTGATTAAGATGACTGACTTTTGGATCAGCTTGATATCTTGCACAAACTCCTACTGCAAAAGCAATGTCTGGTCTGCTAGCAGTTAAGTATAACAAGCTTCCAATCATGCTTCTGTATAAGCTTTGATCTACATTCTCACCCTTTTCATCTTTAGTCAGCTTCAAATGTGTGGGGGCAGGAGTTCTCTTGTGAGCAGTATTTTCCATTCCAAATTTCTTGACTATGTTCTTGGAATACTTGCTTTGTGAGATGAACATTGAGTCTTCCATTTGCTTTATTTGCAGCCCAAGAAAGTAGGTTAATTCTCCTACTAGGCTCATTTCAAATTCAGATTCCATCTGCTTGACAAAATGTTTGACCATCCTGTCAGACATCCCACCAAAAACAATGTCATCAACATATATTTGTGCAATCATGACATTTCCTTCTTCATCTTTAATAAACAGGGTTTTATCAATCCCACCTTTTCTGTATCCTTGCTGGATAAGATATGTGGTTAGTCTTTCATACCATGCCCTTGGAGCTTGCTTCAGACCATACAGTGCTTTCTTTAATTTGTATACATGATTTGGACAGCTTGGATCAACAAATCCTTTAGGCTGTTCTACATATACCTCTTCATTGAGATAACCATTAAGAAAGGCACTTTTCACATCCATTTGAAATAGCTTGAACTTCAAGATGCAAGCAATTCCCAACAGTAGTCTTATTGATTCAAGCCTTGCTACTGGTGCAAAGGTTTCATCAAAGTCTACTCCTTCAATTTGAGTGTATCCTTGAGCCACAAGTCTAGCTTTGTTCTTTGTAACAATTCCTTGTTCATTTGACTTGTTCTTATACACCCATTTTGTACCAATCACATTTATGTCATCAGGTCTAGGTACAAGATTCCACACTTCATTCCTTGTGAATTGACCTAATTCCTCTTGCATAGCACAAATCCAGTATTCATCAGTGAGAGCTTCCTTGACATTTTTAGGTTCTATTTTGGAAACAAAACAAGAACCTGAAATCACTTCTCTTGATCTAGTGCTTACACCTCTGTTGGGATCACCAATTATTAAATCTTTGGGATGATTCTTCTGTATTCTGATGGAGGGAGGTTTGCTTGATTCTTCTGTCCTTGTATCAGTTTGAGTAAAGATATATTGATCATTCTTTTCTTCAGCTTCAATCTTGATATCAGCAGATGTTCCAACATCTTCTGGGACATCTGTAGAAACATCATCAATTACCACATTTATGGACTCCATGATAACCTTTGTTCTGTAATTAAATACTCTATATGCTCTGCTGTTTATAGAGTATCCAAGGAAAATCCCTTCATCACTTTTAGGATCCATTTTTCTCCTTTGCTCCCTATCTGCCAGAATATAGCATTTACTTCCAAACACATGAAAGTACTTCACAGTGGGTTTTCTGCCCTTCCAGACTTCATATATTGTGGACAGGGTTCCTTTTCTCAAAGTAACTCTGTTATGGATGTAGCAGGCAGTGTTCATAGCTTCAGCCCAGAAATACAGAGGTAACTTTTTAGCATGGATCATAGCTCTTGCTGATTCTTGAATAGTTCTATTCTTTCTTTCAACAATCCCATTCTGTTGAGGAGTGATAGGTGAAGAATACTCATGATTGATTCCTTCTGAAGAGCAGAAGTCTAAGAACTTTTGATTCTCAAATTCTTTTCCATGATCACTTCTTATTCTGATCACACAGCTGGATTTTTCTCTTTGCAATCTTTGACATAATTCTTTGAATACATCAAATACATCTGACTTTTCTTTGATGAAGTTTATCCATGTATATCTTGAAAAATCATCAACCATAACATAGGCATACCTCTTACCACCAAGACTTTCAACCTGCATAGGTCCCATAAGATCCATATGTAGAAGTTCCAAAACTTTGGAAGTTGTCAGATGTTGGAGCTTTGGATGGGACATCTTGGTTTGCTTGCCTATTTGACATTCACCACATATTTTGCCATCATCAATCTTCAGTTTAGGAATACCTCTTACAGCATCCATAGAT
The DNA here is from genome assembly GCA_963966055.1 of Lathyrus aphaca. NCBI lineage: Eukaryota > Viridiplantae > Streptophyta > Magnoliopsida > Fabales > Fabaceae > Lathyrus > Lathyrus aphaca. The sequence goes on from OZ014521.1 coordinate 154,568,511, forward strand.
ATGATCTTCTTTATGCCTCTGAAATGAAGATGACCTAGTCTTTGATGCCACAGTTTCACTTCTTCTTCTTTAGCTAGAGAGCAGGATGAAGTGAGACTGAGATTTTGGGATTCCCACATGTAACAGTTGTCTTTAGATCTGGCTCCTTTCATGACAACCTCTTGTTCTTTGTTAGTCACTATACATTCAGATTTGGTAAAGTTTACACTGTATCCTTGATCACATAGTTGACTTATGCTGATCAGGTTAGCAGTTAAACCTTTAACTAGCAGCACATCATCTAGTCTTGGAACATCTTGACAATCCAAGGTTCCAACTCCCTTGATTTCTCCTTTAGCTCCATCTCCAAAGGTAACAAACCTGGATGAATGTGATTTTAAGTTTACTAGCAAATTCTTCAATCCAGTCATGTGTCTTGAGCATCCACTGTCAAAGTACCAGTCTTCTTTAGCTGATACTCTCAGAGATGTATGTGCTATGTATGCAGTACTTTTCTTTGACCAGATGAGTTGAGATTTCTTTTGATGCCTCTGCCCTATGTGTTGTTCAGCTGATTTCCAAGCTTGATTGTTGATCTTGTTCTTGGGTATGTGACTTTGATTAGTCTGAGAGTCAGATTTTGGTCTCCAAACCTTCTTGATGACCTCTGTCTTCTGCTTAGGAGATTGCTGATTATGCAGCTCTTTCTTGGTACCTTCTACTTTTTGTTTGGAAGATTGCTGATACACCTGATTTGGATATCCATGTAACTTATAACAGTGAGGTTTTATATGCCCAAATCTTCCACAGTGATGGCATCTCCATCTTTGATACTTCTTCTTCATTTTGTTCTTTTCAGAATGTTTAGACATCTGTTGGAACATTATGTTTGCCTTTGTGTTCTGATGTTGAAGCATCTGTTGGGACATCTTGTTTGACTGTGTAGTTTTTGCAATAGCTTTGCTAGAGCTGGCTTCATCTCTGTTATATCCCAGTCCACTTTTGTCCCCTGAATGTTTATTATTGCTGAGAATAACATCCAGTGTATTTGAGCTACTGTTCAACATTTTAACAGATTTTGACATATGTTCCAACTTAGAGTTGAGAAGAGTTACTTCACTTTTCAAGGTATCAATGATTACTTGATCACTTGCTTTTTCATCTTCTAATACCTCATTCTGCTTCTTTAGCTTTATAACCTCACTGCATATTTCAGAGCTTCTTTTGTATAGATCTTTGAATGCTTGCTCAAGTTCTTCATAAGTAAGCTCTCCACAACTGGAATCACTATCATATTCACACAGTCCAGCTAGAGCAGTAAAATGCTTAGCTGATTCTTCTTCTGACTCTCCTGAGTCTTCATCAGACCAGGTCACAGAGAGTCCTTTCTTTTGCCTCTTTAAGTAGGTAGGACATTCAAACTTGATATGTCCATATCCTTCACATTCATGGCATTTGACTCCTTTATCTTGACTGATCTTTTCAGCATACTTTAATCTTTTGTTAGCATCATAAGGTCTTCTGTTCTCAGAGCTTGTGTTTCTTCCACTAGGTTTGGATTTGCCTTCCATTCCTCTGAGAATTTGTTTGACTTGTCTTCCAAGCAAGGCAAGGTTTTCTGATAAGCTTTTATCATTTGCTGATTCATCATCTTCTTCTTCATCTGTATTTGACACCAAAGCTATGCTTTTGTTCTTTTTGGCATTTGTGTCATTCATTCCCATCTCAAAAGTTTGAAGGGAACCAATGAGTTCTTCAATTTTCATGGAGCATATGTCTTGAGCTTCTTCTATTGCAGTGACTTTCATGTCAAATCTTTTTGGCAAAGATCTGAGAATCTTTCTTACAAGCTTCTCATCAGTCATCTTTTCTCCCAAAGCTCCAGAAGTATTGGCTATATCCAAGATGTTCATATAGAACTCATGAATTGATTCATCTTCCTTCATTCTCAAGTTTTCAAACTTGGTGGTGAGAAGTTGAAGTCTTGACATTTTTACTTTTGATGTTCCTTCATGAGTTGTTTTGAGAGTGTCCCAAACATCTTTGGCCAGCTCACAATGATGCACAAGTCTGAAAATGTTCCTATCAATGCCATTGAATAAAGCATTTAAGGCTTTTGAGTTGCCTAGTGCTGAGTCTTCTTCCTCCTTACTCCATTCTTCTTCAGGTTTCAGCACTTTTGATCCATCTTTGGTGTCTTGGACAGGGTAATCCCATCCAACATTGACTGCTCTCCATGCCCTGTTGTCAAGTGACCTTAAGAATGCAATCATTCTTGGCTTCCAGTAATCATAATTAGATCCATCCAGTATAGGTGGTCTATTTACTGACCCTAAATCTCTGTCCATGTTACAGAATTTGTATTCCCTAGATCTCACCCAGTATAAACAGGCAGGGTGCCTGCTCTGATGCCAATTGAAATTCTGTGATCACGTATGAGATGTCCTAAGAGATGTCCCAACACTTAATAGGACATTTGACAAATTTAACCAAAACTTAAACAGCAGGAAAAGTAAACAACACAGAAGTTTGTTAACCCAGTTCAGTGTATAACCACACCTACATCTGGAGGCTACCAAGCCAGGAGGAAATTCACTATTAGTAATATTAATTCTAGACTTAAACCACCCTGTTTAATCTATCACTTAATACTTACCCAATGCAATTTCTACCTAAGACTCACTTAGATAAGAGTACCCTACTCACTCCCCCTCAATCACACAGTGATCAAGTTTACAAGTTTACTGAAATTGAAGACATCCTTCAAACAAAACAGCTTGATCTTACTTAACAGTTTCAATCAAGTCACAAATGCACTTTTGCTTAAAAGCTCATAAAGTGGTACATATAAAAACACCTGCTATTAAAAACACTAGACACCCTATTTGGTCTTCTGAAATTCGTCCTCAATTCTATGAGTTTCTGTTGCTTAAATAGGTATCTGAATTTTGGGCTTTCTGTAGAATGATCCAGCCCTAATGTGCAGCAACTGTCACCTTGAATTTAGGGTTTGTTACCTCCTATATTCTAGGTGATTTAGGTCTTCTGTTTTAATCTGAATCTTCAATATAAAACACCCTACAGATGCGCCTTGTTCTGTTTTTATCCATCATTAATTAATTCCAGATACTTCTCCTTAAATATCTCTGATCAGTTAATCATTAATTAATTCTGATAGCAGGTCTGAGATGTCTCAACATCTGTTGGGACATCCTGAAAAACTGAACTTAATTTATTCACACAATGTCCCAACATCTGATGAGACATCCTGAAATAAATTCACATACTCTGTTTGATAATGTCCCAACATCTGATAGGACATTCTGAACTGAATTTAACATTTCTTGTTTGGTCAAAAATTCTGCCAATTCTTAAACATCTACAATTGTTATAAGTAAACTCAATCAACGACAAATGACTAACTCACACGCCTCCATGATCCAACACATAAGCCCTCAACAAATCCTCTAAAGATTGGATAGTCTGTTATGTCTGACTGTCCATCTGTGGATGATAAGCAGAACTCATCCTCAACTTAGTTCACAAAGCATCTTGCAAACTCTTCCAAAATCTCGATGTAAACCGCAGATCTCTATCTGACACAATACTCGACAGTATTCCATGTAACTTCACAATCTCGTCAATATACATCTCTATTAGTTTCGACATGGAATGATTAATCTTTATCGGCAAGAAATGCGCCGACTTAGTTAATTGGTCTACAATCACCCAAATGGAATCATTCTCATTCACCGTCTTCGGAAACCCTGTCACAAAATCCATAGAAATGCTATCCCATTTCCATTCCAGAATATTCAATGGTTGCATCATACCCAAAGGCTTTTGATGTTCAACCTTCGATTTCTGGAAAACCAGACAAGCATACACAAACTCCGCAACATCTCTCTTCATACCCGGCCACCAAAACAGCTTTTGTAAGTCATGATAAATCTTAGTTGCACCAGAATGAATACTTAACCTACTTCGGTGCCCTTCTTCAAGAATACTCTTTTTCAACTCTGGGATATCAGAAACACACACACGATCTCGAAACCTCATCATACCATTCTCATTAATACAAAACTCTCCTCTATTGCCTTGGTTAATCAAATTCATCTGATCTACCAACTTTAAATCTTATTGTTGTCCTAAATGGATCTCTTCCACAATATCCTTCGTCAACTTCAGCATACCCAGCTTCACACTTTCAAATGTAGATTCACACAACAAACTCATATCTCTGAATTGCTCAATCATTTCAAGTTCTCTCACTATCATAATCGACATGTGTAAAGTCTTCTTACTCAAAGCATCTACAACCACATTAGCCTTACTAGGGTGGTAACTCAAAACAAAATCAAAATCCTTCAACATCTCTAACCATCTCCTCTGCCTCATATTTAGTTCTTCTGAAAGAACAAGTATTTCAAACTCTTATGATTGCTGAACCCCTAAAACCTCGACCTAACAGATAATGCCTCCAAATTTTTAACATGAAAACCACAGTTGCTAACTCTAAGCCATGGGTAGGAGAGTTCCTCTCATGAACATGTAACTGTCTAGAAGTATAGGCAACTACTTGACCATTCTGCATCCAGACACCACCAAGACCCATCTTCGAAGCATCACAGTATACCACAAAAGATTCATTCGGATTCGGAAAAATCAAAACAGGAGCAGTAGTCAACCTCTTCTTTAACTCAACAAAACTCTTCTCACAAGCAACGTCCCACACATAAGTTTTGCCCTTTCGAGTCAGTTGCATCAAAGGCAAAGCCAACTTAGAAAAAACATCTATAAACTTTCGGTAATAACCGACCAACCCAAGAAAACTTCTGACCTCGGTAGCAGACTTCAGAGTCTCCCAATTCAACATAACATCAATCTTCGAAGGATCCACAGAAATACCACCACTAGAAATCACATGGCCAAGGAAACTTACTTCCTTCAGCCAGAACTCACAATTTGACAACTTAGCATAAATCTTCTTCTCTCTCAACACCTGTAATACAATCCTCAGATGTCCCTTATGTTCTTCCTCTGACCTTGAATAAATCAGAATGTCATCATTAAAACCACCACAAACTTATCCAAATACTTATGAAAATTCTGATTCATATATTCCATGAATACACCAGGTGCATTGGACACACCAAAAGGCACCACAGTATATTCATAGTGACCATATCTCGTAAGAAAAGTTGTCTTCAAAATATCATCTGCTTTAACTCGAATCTGATGATAACCCCACCTCAAATCAATCTTGCTAAAAACACAAGCTCCCACTAACTGATCCATCAAATCATCAATCCTCGGAAGTGGATACTTATTCTTGATAGTTACTTTATTCAACTGTCGATAATCGACGCACAACCACATGCTACCATCCTTCTTCGTAACCAACAACACAGGAGCACCCCCACGGAGAAACACTCGGACGAACAAATTTCTTCTCAAGAAGTTCCTCAAGTTGTTTCTTCTACTCACTCAATTCAGAAGCCGACATCCTATATGGAGCCATCGACACTGGACTAGTCCCAGGTACTAAATCCACATAAAACTCTACTTCACACTCCGGTGGTAAATCACTAATGTCATTCGGAAACACATCAAGAAATTCTCGGATGACAGGTAATTCAACACCCACTTGTTCACGGTCAACTTGCAATGCCGCAAACAAGGCAAACATCTGGGTTTCATCTGCTATAAGGTCATCCACTTGCTTCGTAGATAGAAACGTCATCTCCCCACACTCACTAAACTCTGGAAACTCTACCTTTTTTGCATAGCAATTGATATGCACAAAGTTAAACTCTAACCAATTCATCCCCAGGACAACATACATATGGAGCAAAGGCAAACACACTAAATCCATCAAGAAATACTTACCATAAATGGTCAAAGGACACTTCAAACACACACGGTTAGTCGTAACTGAACCGTTAGCAGGCATCTCAATCAACATATTACCATTCATAACAGTCAAAGGCAAATTCAACCTGGTCGCACACTCAATCGAAATAAACGAGTGAGTAGCTCCAGTATCAATTATAGCAACTGATTCAACATCATTAATAAAATAAGTACCTGTAATCAAGTTGTCTTTCTTCTAAGCATCTGAGTCACTCAAAGCAAACACTCTACTAGTAGTATGCGCCGCAATAGCAACATTCTTCGGTTTTTGGCACTAAGTACTGATATGTCCCTCTTTGTTGTAATTAAAACAAGTTGGTTTTGTACTAGTACACTCATTCTTCATATGGACCTTCTTACAATACTTATAGCATCTTATCACAGTAGTAGTACACACATCAGATTTTTGACCTGCTTCGCCACACTTGTAGCACTTGAGAGGAGTAGAACCCGCTGTCGCTCCCGATAAATGAAGCTAAGTCCAGATAAAGGTACAGACGCGAACGGTCGGCGAGAGGAACAGTGAGAACACACAGCCGTGAACTCACTGGAGATGAATAGAGTCGCCAGCTAGGCATTTTTATCCCGGAGGAAAGGCAATGCTGCATAGACCTAGAAAGAAATGGATAAGACGGTTGCGAACCAGAGAGACTGAGAAAGGGGGTTGGTTACAACCTGGGAAGGTATTAGCACCCAGATTGTCCGCCGTACTCGACGGGATCCACGCTTAGAAGATTTGTGTTTCAAAGGGGTGGTGTCAGTGCAATTTGTGTATAAAATAACTGGAAAAGGATGTACAGGTGTCAGTGTAACAGAAGTGAAGTGTATAAGTGATGTGAAGTATGAAAGTGTCAGTGTAAGAAAGGAGTGAAATGCTCAAGATCATGAGGCTAAAGAATGAAGCTGGAAGGAGGGGGAATATACAGAGACTTTTGTTCGATAACTTGTTAAGTTATGCCTACGTATCCTCTCGTGCAATGAGGAAGTCAGAACACCGTAGTTCGACTCAAAGAGACTGATAGATGAATTGACTGATGAACTGCTTGCTTGCCTATGCTCAAGTGTATGATCTGTCTGGCACAGATGCAAACTGTCTTGCATTAGACGGAAGAAGCGAGTTCTCGTTTATGAGTGAAGATGATGAGAAAAGAATCCCGGAGGAGACGATTATTGTTTGTTTTTGAGTTTTCAGCCTTTTATTTCTTTTGAAAGTTTGTCATAAGTTAATGAGCTTAAGCCTAAACCAATGGATTTAATAAACTCATCACATCTTTCCTCTGATTAGGGGTAATGAGAATACCTTAAATGTGAAGTCAGATTCTCACACTTAATCACCTTTGATGTAAGATTAAGATCATTAACCTACTTGTGATTATTTAGATGTTTTTGGTGTTTTCGTTTAGTGTTGAGTAATGAGATTAAGCCATAATCAAGGATTAAACAGACTCATTACACCATCCTAATAGAAGGATAATAGATGAGAATGTTTAAGCTGAGGAAAGCTCCTCAACTTAATCCATGATTAGGGATTAAACTCATGACAAAACAAGCCTTTGATTAAGTGGATTTTATTTAATGGTATGATGATGAAGTGATTTTTATGATTTGTAAGACAACTTGAGGGGGACTTGTCCATTAACACTAGGGTTAGTCCTTCTTAACCACTTAAGGAAGAATTAGAACCCTAATGCAAGGCCCAAGTTACAAGTGTGATGTCTTGATGATTATTATGTGAATTAATTAGAGGATTTAAACACATTAAGGGTTTAACACTTAGGATTAAAGTTATACACTCCATCCTAAGAGAAGGATGCAGGCATAAGCTTAATCACAAAGCCTTAAAGCCTTTAGGGTTTAGTCCCTGATTATGAGATGAGAGGAGAAGACTCAAAGAGACACAAAGGTAAAACTATGAGGGGAGACTAATCAAAAACCCTAATCATTGTCATGCTTGGTTGTTCCTAAGGTTTGTGAGGTTTTCAAGAACATCTTCAAAAGGAGCCACCAGGAAGCAGATGAACAGGATCAAGAGAAGCAAAGCAACTTGCTTCAATCAAGAAGTCAAGTCACTTGAGGAAAGAAAGTGGGAGGAACAAGAATGAGCAAGCTCAATCTTAAGCACAAACATAAATGCAACAATGGATGCAAGAGAGATGGAAAGAAAAGTTATGAGAAGTGAAGGCAAATTCACTTCTCAAGTTTACTTACCACCTGAAATGTTAGAAAGAAATGCAATGCAATGCAAAATGGGATGAAATGGTATGATGCTAAACAAAACCAGAAGCATGTTGAGGATGATAATGATGCTATGAGATGCTATAAACATGAGGCAAGGCATGGAGATGTTCATACAAGTTCATGGATGCAAATGGTGCAAGCTTAGAAGCATGGATACACATGAAAAGTTATGAAACATACATGGCATACAACATGGCAAATGCAAGATGCAATGATCAAAGATGCTTTCTATATGTCTTATGATGTCAAATGAACCAAATGGATGCTTGAAATGTCATGGCAAGTCATGTTATGCAAGAGAATGCAAGAAGGATGCAAATGGAAGCCCAAATTAGGGTTTATGAATCAAACATCCAACAAAAACCAAAAACAGAAGCAAACCCTAAGATAAAAAATGGAAAATTCCACCCAAAGAAACCCTAAACCTATACTAAACCAAGGTTCAAAGGGGAGGTCTCAACTCTTCACCAATCTCAAGTTATGATTTTTCTAAGTTATTAGGGTTTTTAGGGCTCCTAAACAAAAGAAATACCAAACAAAATGAAAATGAGGAATCAAATCATGGCCTTTTAATCCTAGAAACTACATGCTAAACACAAAACAATGCAAGAAGAACCAATGTCCAACTCCTCTTAGATAGGCAGAAATGAATTTTTGAACTTATGATCAAAATAATGCACCAAAAATGATTTAATTCAATGAAAAATTCTTAAAATGCATCAAGATCAAAAAAGAAATTTGGTTTGAAGGTTGGACAATGTTTCTAAATGTCTTAGAACATTTCATGAATTTTTTGGTGATTTTTAAATACTTAAAAGTATTTTAAATTAATTAATTTCCATTAATCAATTAAAAATATTCTTTTAAATATTTAAAAATACTTTTTTAATGATAAAAAATAAAATAAAAATATTTTTGGGTCATAAAAATTAATAAAACTCAGAAGAAAAAGTTTCATAATTTTTATGCATTTTTTACTATTTTAAATTAATTATGCAAGTTAAATGAAATAAAATGAAATTAAAACTAAATAAAATGAAAGTCAACAGAAGGAAGGGCCAGGATGAGCTCTGAGTTTGAAATGGTTGACTGGCGCCAGATCCAGTGGCTGTGATTGATTCAGATCAAATTAATTTAATTAATGATTAATTAAGTTAAGCACGTGGATTAGGGCAAACGAAGAGATCTGGGCCATCCAAACCAGCGGGAAGTCAACAAGTCAAGGGGGATCTACGCTCCACATTCAAATGGCCATAATGACCTGAGTTTAGGGCTAAACATAATCAGGTGACCGGAGAGAAGCTCCGGTCATCTTCTCCGGCTGCACAAAAACCCTAGAACACGATTCAGGTACCTATTCTACAAATTAAGCCCACCTAAATGATCCTCTAACTACCTAGGTCATGAATCCACCTTCAAACAACATTTAAACCCCAAGAATCATGCAAATCGAAGGAAATGAAATTCACGGGCAAAAATTCAGAGGGACCATACAAGCTCAATATTCACTCATTTTTGATTCTGAAACCAACCCCATGACCAGCAAGACATGAATAATCAATTTATAACTAAAAAATCAAGCTTTGAGAGAAAAGTTTCCATGATCATACCTGAGCTGGAAAGCTTCAAGACTGAGCTTCCAGAGCTTTCCTTGCGTGCAAATGGACCCCCTTGTATCCCCTGATGCTAATGGAAGGCTTCAAAGCTCTTGTGGATGGCTGATTTGTGAGAATCAGTTCTGGTGTAGCAGGAAATGAGCTTTGTGTACAGGCTACTTCAGCTCAAAGTAAAGGGTGGTTTTGACTCCTTTGAATGTTTCTGATTTGTTGGTGAAGAGAAAAGATGTGTTTGTTGACTGGATAGTGAGATTCGAAGAGTTCTGGTTTTGAAGGGGAGGAATGGTGAAGCTCAAGTCAGGTTGGTTTCAGGCTTGAACTTTGGTGGTTTCTACTCAATGAAGCATGGCCAGATGATTGGTGAAGATGGTTTTTGTGTTTGTATGCTGTGGAGGCAGATTCGAAGGAATATGCAAAATGAAGTGTTTTTGTGAATGTGTTGGATGAGAGTGTTTCAGCCTTGCTAGATGTATGGAATGGCTTGCTCTTTGTCCACATAAACCTCTCTCATTGGTCAGATGACAAGACATGTGCTTTATTGATTGGTAAGTCACCTTTTGCAAAAAGTCAAATTTTGTGTAAGGCAAGTATGGCTTGATCTATAGCTAGTACAAGGCATGGTTCTGGTGTAGCATGATGTGTGTGTGAGGCTAGCTTGGTTCAGCAGCCAATGCATCAAGTGGTGGAAGTGTCATGAGTGTTTTTGCAAGTTGTTGCCTTTATGGTTCACATGAAAGAAAGTCTTGTTACATGAACCAAAACATGAGAAACCTTGGTCCAATTCTGACTTTTAGGACATGTAGAATGTTTGTGTCATGGTTTGAAATGAATTAGGGGTCACAATTGGCTTTGGTTCATGATTTTGCAAAATTCCCATTTGAAGCATGCCTTGAAAATCAATGATTTTTGCCAACTTTGTCACACCATAACTTTTGATCCAAGAAGAGTTTGATCATGTTCTTGTACTTTTTGAAAAGGGAAAGATGTAATCTACAACTTTCATGACCAAAGTTTTTCCATTTGAAGCATTTTTGGATCAAGAATCAAGGCTTGAAAAATGACCTAAAATGAAGCATTCTTGAAAAGTCAACTATGCCCAAAAAGTCAACATTTGCAAAAACTCCAAATTCTTGATTTTTATGAACTTCAACCTTCTTCCATGATCAAATAAAGATCATATACACTCAAAATGATGAAGATCACCCATTGGTTGGGTCATTGGGGGCCTCAGATGCCCTGATTTTACACTGACTTGTCTGAAAAGTCAACCCTTGATCAGATGACTTCCCCATGGAATTTCTTCATGAAAATTGATATGCATACTCCCTATACCATATAGAGACCAATGGAAACAAGAATGACCAAAAAATTTGGAGTTATGGCCTCTGAAACCAAAACCCTAATTTTAGGTCACCTGTGCAGTCAAACTTGGCTCTGCATCCATTCAAACCCTAGTTCTTGTGACTCCTTTGCATTTTTGACTTTGTGGGGATATATGATGATGCTTGAACACACATAGACCCCTTTGAAGTGATTGGTTGCCCTTGGAGTGGCTCAAGCAGCCCCTGGATTACTCAGATCACAAACCCTAGGTGCAGATGACTTAGAAACTATGCAGTGATTCAAAATTGAGATGTGAGGTGAGATGATTGTGCTTATGCATATGAGAATGATCACAAGCCATGGTGTGAATGGGTGAGGGCAAATTTGGGGTGTTTACAGCTGCCCCTATTCAAACATGAGTTAGCTGTGCAGGATGTAAGCAACGGCTTAACAGGCTAACAAGATAACTTGTGGTTGAATACCAAAGACAGTCCAAAATTTGCACTCACAGAATGAAGAAGAAAAGGGATATAGATTGTAAAAGGAAAATAAAGTATATTGTAAAGTGTGGGCGACGGAGGACGACCGTCGAGCAAAGGACGACTGCTGGGTAAATAGCAATGACGGGGACGGCCGACATGCTGGGGATAAAAGGTAAAGCCAAGACGGGGACGGCCGACTAGCTGGGGAAATAAAATCATGATGGGGACGGCCATCAAGATAAAGCTGTAAAATTCTCTGGGAGTTAATGAAACATGACGGGGACGGCCATCAAGTTCATAAAGCAAAGTAACCGACGATGGGGACGGCCATCGGGCTAAAAAGAAAAGGGACCACGACGGGGACGGCCATCGGGTTAAAGAATAAATGAAATAAACAGATGATGGGGTACGGCCATCAAAGGTGAAGGACGATCACCTAGCAGGGTACGGCTGCTCTGAGGGGATAAAAGAACTATGATGGGGACGGCCATCAAAGGTGGAGGACGACCACCTGGCAGGGTACGGCTGCCGAAAATATCAACGATGGGGACGGCCATCGGATAGAAAAGGTCAACGATGGGGACGGCCATCGGACGAGCATGATGGAGGACGACCATCAAGAAGTGGAGGACGACCACTCAGCAGGGTACGGCTGCTCTCGAGGTTTCTCATGACATAGGACGAATGCCGGATAACCAAAATCAACAATGGGGACGGCCATTGGATAAAATGATGAAGGACGATCATCAAAGGGGTGGAGGACGACCACCTAGCAGGGGACGGCTGCTAAAAGACAACGATGGGGACGGCCATCGGACGAGCATGATGGAGGACGACCATCAAGAAGTGGAGGACGACCACTCAGCAGGGGACGGCTGCTCTCAGGGTTATCATGACACAGGACGAGTGTCAGATAAAAGAAAAAGCTTTGTTGGTGATCTACTGGGGACATAGTGAACACGGACGAGCGTTCACAACCAAGAAAGGAAAGTGTAAGTGTTTGGTATTGTGTATAGATTAAAGATGCGGACGAGCATCCTTAAGACTATGATACGGACGAGTATCAGGTAGAAACAAACTGACACGTGTTCAGAGATGATGATACAGACGAGTATCAACTGGTTAACAAGGAACACGGACGAGTGTTGAATCTGAAGGGACTCTTCTGGGGAATAGTAGACACAGACGAGTGTCTATATTCAAGAAGACAAAAGTGTTTGACACAGTGTATGGATTAAAGATGCGTACGAGCATCCTTAAGAGTATGATACGGACGAGTATCATGTAGAAACAAACATTAGACGCAATGTTCTGAGATGATGATATGGACGAGTACCAACTGGTTAACAAAGAACAAAGACCACTGTTGAATCTGTAGGTATATGACTGGTATGTACAAGATACGGACGAGTATCCGTATGAGAGTGAGTGTTGTATAAATGGTGTTTAACTGCTGGGGAGGGTGACACGGACGAGTGTCAAAAGGAGAAAAGTGTGATATCAACAAGTATATGGGTTGCAAAAGTGTAAGCGACTGCGCTGGGGATATGACACGGACGGGTGTCAAGAAAGTGTATATGTAAGTATGTGTGAGTGCAAAGAGGGTGTCTTCGGCTTTCTGCTGGTGATATGACACGGACGGGCGTCATGAAGTATCCGTGATATGGGTGATTTGTTTGTAAAGAGTGTTCAGGCGACTTTACTGGGGAAAGATGGCACGGACGGGTGCCAAAAGGTGTATATACTGGTGTTTTGATGATTTATGAGGCAACTGCTTTTGCTGGGGACTCTGGTGGATTTTGGGGGAAGTATTCTGTATTCTGATGAATGATTATTATTCACAAGTGTTGATTCCGAACATGGCTTATAATTATGCTATGCGTTTGATTTTTTGCCGTAATGCTCCGTATTAGACGAAATGCTACGCTCTGAGGGGATAATATGATGCAGATGCCATGATTATGCAAAGATATCAAACCGGGGTTCGGATCCCGTTGCCGCGAAGATCTCTGGCTGATCTGTTTGAAATGGACCTCCCAGCTGGAGATGAGATCATTGATAGACTTGGGGAGATGTATCCACTTGGGGATATATGCCACCTGGTTGACATATCCTTATAATGCGGGACCCAGCTGGGGTTTGCAGAGGCTTTCTTCACTCTGTTGTGATCTTCTATGCGCTGCTCTTCTGGATAGAGGCTGAAGATTCTGTGGGGAGATGATTCCCTGACTCCTGTACTCAGCTGAGGATGAAATGGCAACTCGGCTGGGGAATTATGAGAGGCAACTCAGCTGGGGAGAGCAACAAGAGGCAACTCAGCTGGGGATAGAGCATTTCGGATGCTGAGATCTTTTGTTGATTTGCCAGCTTGCTGGGATGAAGCTTACATGCCCCAAGTTGCGTCCTGTATACCTGCGATCCTGCAAAGATAAGGAAACGCACAAAAGGTCCCGAGGTATCCTTTACTGGATTCCGTCATAGGAGTTAAGTACCTTCGAGAGTAACTCTATTCCCTGTAAGCATGTGTTTTATTATTATTATTTTTGGGAGAAAAGCATCTGTACTTATGCAATTGATTTTTTTAGAGACACCAGACATCCTTTGCAAATAAAAATATACAAAACGAAACATGACTGAAAAATCTGATTTTATTAATTCATGTGCCCTGAATTGGCAAGATACAGTCAAAGAAACATATCTCCTGAAATGAGGAGACTGTTACAAATTGAGAAACAAGGTGCTGGCAGTGTTGACGATGCTTTCAAAGGAGTTCCCTCTTCCGCTATGACTCGTATGACTTTTGACTTTCTTCTCGTCTTGCTTTCTGGAGAAAGTTGATTCTGATTGAAGCTTGATTCTGTCGAAGCTTTCCAAGTTGTAAGTGATATAGACGAATTCAGAGTGCAGTTGTTCGCTTATTCCCTTATTTTGCATGGATCGCCCTTTCGGGTTTTCAATCCATCGGGATACCCATTTTTGCCTGAGTTGTCCAATGCGGCTTTTCAAATCAGCGGGTGTACATTTTTTATTTATTTTCCCTTATTTTTGCCCGAGTCTTTTATTCTGTTTTTGACTCGCCGGGATGCCCTATTTTTGCCTGGACTTACATTCTGTTTTTATGTCCAGCGGGTCATTTTATGCGAAGTATTTTTTAACTGCATCTGAATTCACAGGGGACGGGAAATCTTCACCATCCATGGTGCTGAGCATCAGTGCTCCACCAGAGAAAACTTTCTTTACCACAAATGGTCCTTCGTAATTTGGAGTCCATTTGCCCCTGTGGTCTGCATGAGGAGGGAGGATTCTCTTCAGCACAAGATCTCCTACTTGGTACCCCCGGTGCCTGACTTTCTGATCGAAGGCTTTCTTCATTCTTTTCTGATACAACTGCCCATGACAGATTGCAGCCAATCTCTTCTCCTCGATCAGACTCAGTTGCTCGTATCGGGATCGGACCCATTCTGCTTCGCTCAGTTTAACATCCATTAATACCCGCAAAGAGGGTAATTAAACTTCAACAGGTAGGACTGCTTCCATACCATACACAAGCTGGTACGGTGTTGCCCCAGTGGATGTCCTGATTGACGTGCGGTACCCATGCAAGGCAAACGGTAGCATTTCATGCCAGTCTTTGTAGGTGACTACCATCTTCTGCACAATCTTCTTGATATTCTTATTTGCCGCCTCAACAGCGCCATTCATCTTTGGCCTGTAAGGAGAAGAATTGTGGTGTTGGATCTTGAAGTCCCGACACAGTTCTGCCATCATTTTGTTGTTTAGATTGGAACCATTATCAGTAATGATTCGCTCGGGAACTCCGTACCGACAGATGATATCTCTCTTTAGGAATCGGGCTACCACTTGCCTTGTGACGTTTGCATATGAGGCTGCTTCAACCCACTTAGTGAAATAGTCAATGGCGACCAGGATGAATCTGTGGCCATTTGAAGCAGTCGGCTCAATCTTGCCAATCATATCAATGCCCCACATGGCAAAGGGCCAAGGTGAAGACATTATATTCAAAGGATTGGGAGGCACATGCACTTTGTCTGCGTAGATCTGGCATTTGTGGCATTTTCTGGCATAAGCACAACAGTCTGCATCCATTGTGATCCAGTAATAGCCCGATCTTAACAACTTCTTAGCCATTGCATGCCCTCCGGCATGGGTACCAAAGGAGCCTTCGTGCACTTCATGCATCAATAAATCTGCTTCTGCTTTGTCAACACATCGGAGGAGTACCATATCAAAGTTCCTTTTGTATAAAGACCCATCAGTGTTCAAGAAGAAACTACCAGCAAGCCTTCTCAAAGTCTTCTTATCATTGGAAGATGCCCCAGGTGGGTATGTCTGATCCTCCAAGAAGCATTTAATGTCATGGAACCAAGGCTTATCGTCTTTGATACCTTCTGCCGCAAATACATATGTTGGTCTATCAAGTCTCGATACTGAAATCTGAGGTACAAAGTTAGCAGCTTGAACTTTGATCATGGACGAAATGGTAGCAAGAGCATCTGCAAACTGATTCTCGTCCCGTGGGATATACTCAAGCTTGGCTGTTGTGAAGAACGTCAATAACCTTCTTGTATAATCCCTGTAAGGTATCAGATGATCCTGGTGGGTGTACCATTTTCCGTTAGTCTGATTGATTACCAAAGCTGAATCTCCGAATACGGTCAATGTTTTGATCCTGAGGTCAATGGCTTCCTCAAGACCCATAATGCAAGCTTCGTATTCAGCTTCGTTGTTAGTGCAGTTGAAAGTGAGTTTTGCCGAAAAAGGCATGTGAACTCCTTTAGGTGTAATGAGTACCGCACCAACACCACGGCCATTCATGTTAACAGCCCCGTCGAACATCATGATCCATTCTTCCTCCGGGTCGGGCCCTTCAGTGTGAATAGGCTCTTCATGATCTTTTGATTTTATGAACATGATGTCTTCATCAGGGAAGTCAAATCTCATAGGCTGGTAATCATCAATAGGTTGCTCAGCAAGATATTCAGACAATACACTGCCCTTGATGGCTTTCTGAGATGTGTACTGTATGTCGTATTCTGTAAGGATCATTTGCCATCTTGCAACCCGTCCGGTAAGAGCTGGCTTCTCGAAAATGTACTTAACTGGGTCCATTTTGGATATCAATAAAGTAGTGTGGGTCAACATATACTGTCTCAGTCGGCGAGCAGCCCACGCTAAAGCACAACAAGTTTTCTCGAGCAGCGAATAACGTTGTTCACAGTCGGTAAACTTTTTGCTTAGGTAGTATATTGCATACTCTTTTCGACCAGACTCGTCATGCTGGCCCAGCACACACCCCATTGACTCTTCCAATACTGTTAAGTACATAATCAGAGGTCTTCCTTCAACTGGCGGCATAAGGATTGGAGGTTCCTGCAGATACTCCTTGATCTTGTCAAAAGCCTTCTGGCAATCTTCGTTCCACCTGACCGTCTGTTCCTTTCTTAACAGCTTGAACAAGGGTTCACAGGTTGCTGTGAGGTGAGATATGAACCGTGAGATGTAGTTCAATCGACCTAAGAAACCTCGAACTTCTTTCTCTGTTTTCGGTGCAGGCATATCTTGAATGGCCTTGACTTTATCAGGGTCAACTTCAATCCCCTTCTCGCTTACAATAAAACCCAGCAGCTTACCAGATCTCACCCCGAATGTGCATTTGTTGGGGTTCAACTTCAGTTGGTACTTCCTTAGACGCTTGAACAATTTGAGCAGATTTACCAGATGATCTTCTTCCGTAAGGGACTTGGCGATCATATCATCCACATAACATTCTATTTCTTTATGGATCATATCGTGAAATAATGTCACCATAGCCCGTTGATACGTCGCACCGGCATTCTTGAGCCCAAACGACATCACTTTGTAACAGAACGTGCCCCAGGGTGTGATGAATGTTGTCTTCTCCATGTCCTCAGGTGACATTTTTATCTGATTGTATCCTGAAAATCCATCCATGAAGGAGAATACCGAGAACTGAGCCGTATTATCAACCAATACATCGATGTGAGGTAATGGGAAATCATCTTTCGGGCTAGCTCTGTTCAGATCCCGGTAGTCGACACACTTTCTTACTTTGCCATCCTTCTTAGGCACAGGTACTATGTTAGCAACCCACGGTGGATAGCTAGTTACAGCAAGGAACCCGGCGTCCCATTGCTTCTGTACCTCTTCTTTGATTTTCATTGCCATGTCCGGACGAGTACGGCGCAGCTTCTGTTTAACTGGCGGGCATTCTTCTCTCAAAGGCAGCTTGTGCACGACGATATCGGTATCCAACCCTGGCATGTCTTGGTAAGACCAAGCAAACACGTCCACATACTCTTGAAGCAGGTCAATCAGTTGTCTCTTTACCGAGTCTTGCAGGCAGGCCCCGATTCTAACTTCTTTCACGTCTTCATCTGTACCAAGATTGATCACTTCAACCTCCTCCTGGTGAGGAGTAATAACCTTTTCCTCTTGTCTTAACAACCTGGCTAGCTCTTCAGGAAGCTCATATTCTTCTTCAACCCCTTCGTCAGCTTGATTGATTGGATTGTCAAAGTCATACGAAGTCATAGCCGTGCTGTTGTCGGTGCTGTCTGGAAGGCACTCTCTGCAAGGGTTAAGTTTGTTCATTTTAGTGATCTGATTTTAGTCTTATTTAGAAAAGTGAAATGAAGTTATCATTTTGAAAACACCGCCATTTATTTTTTGTACAAAAAGAAAAATGGAAAAACAGTGAACGGAAAAGAAAAAGACTCGTTTGCAAAAAAGATGTCTGATATTTCATTAATTGATCTTGTTTGCACAAAAAAGTACAGATGGCCCGATTACAAAATGAGTCTTGTCATCTTAGGCAAGATGCAAGACTTTGATGCATGCTTATAAAATACAGGAAATAATAATTACTCTGATCGAGTAACTCTTATAATTTCCTGGGAAGACCAGTTCGAGACACTGCTCCCCGGGATCTTTGGACGAATCCAGCTTTCCAGGTTGCGTTCCTCTTCCAGCTCGTCTTCCAGACAGTTGATAGCATCAGGGGTAAGCATCCCCCCACTGACAAAACAGGGCTTCTCAGTAGCCTTTGCTTGATGTTGAGTTGGTCTGTAACCCAACCCAAATTTGTCTTTCTTCTCCTCCACAGCTAAAACTTTGCCCCAGCCTAGGGCAGTTCCTTCCTCAACAACCTTCCGGGCTTGTTGGTATGATGACATGGAGATCCCAGATACAGCAGATGCTTCATTCACATTCAAGGCTTCGAAACCTTGGCTCATTGTTTCATGGATCTCCCCATCCATTTCAATATACTTATAAGTAGCCAGATGGCTAACAAATATATCCTCCTCCCCGCAAATTGTAACAACTTGGCCTTCCCACTCAAATTTTAACTTTTGGTGAAGGGTAGACGTTATTGCGCCGGCGGCGTGAATCCAGGGTCTACCCAACAAACAGCTGTAGGCGGGCTGAATGTCCATCACATAAAAGATAGTTTTAAAGGTCTGTGGGCCAATTGTCACAGGTAGCTCAATCTCTCCCAGAACCGATCTCTTGGAACCATCAAAGGCTCTCACCACCAGGTTGCTGGGTCTCAATGCCAATCCATCATATTCTAACTTCACCAGAGCCTTCTTTGGTAAGACATTCAGGGATGAACCTGTGTCTACCAGCACATGAGAAAGGACAGCTCCTTTGCATTCCATGGTGATGTGCAAGGCTTTGTTGTGGTTGCGGCCATCCGCTGTCAAGTCAGTATTGGTGAACCCTAGCCCATTGCTAGCAGTAACATTCCCAACCACGGTTTCCAACTGGTTGACAGTAATCTCTTCAGGCACGTAAGCTGCGTGCAAGACTTTGAGTAGTGCATTCCGATGGGCTTCGGAGCACATAAGCAGTGAGAGGATAGAGATTTTGGATGGCGTTTGGTGAAGCTGATCCACAATTTTGTAATCACTCTTTTTGATGATCCTTATAAACTCATCAACTTCTTGATCGAACGGCGTCTTCAAGGCTTCTTTAACAGCTTGATCTTCCTGCACCGGGCTCTTTCCTTTTGCCTTGGCAGCAGCTTCTGCTTCGGCAGTAGGTCTTTGCATTGGTGGAGCAAAGAGACGTCCGCTTCGAGTGAAGCCTCCGCCTCCCCCCACATTATCTACTTGTGGTGCAGGTGTTGATGTTTCAAGAGTGATTCTTTTTCCTTCGCAGTACACGTCTGAGCCATAGTGCCAAGGGATGGCCCTATTGCTTTCATATGGTACTGGTCCAGGCACCGTAACAGTGACTGGACTGATTGCTGCTGCTGAAGGGACTGTAATTATTTGTGGATCATAAAAGATTGTAACTGGTGCTCTGGTGGGAGCAGCACCTTCTGAATGGTAGGCAGAGTTATTCTCAGGATCATAAAATATTGTGACAGTAGAGACATCTTCATGATTTGTTGCTGGTGTTGTAGGAGATATCGTCGGAAGAAATGATGTTGTGGTTGTAGAAGTCTCAAAATGGAGTGAAGCTGAAGTTGTAGCAGGAAAATTTGTTGAAAACTGATCGGTTGAGATGATGGATGGAGTACTTGTTGATGAAGCCGAAGAATTGTCAGGAACAATAGTTGCTGCAGTTGTAGGAGGTTCTGAAACCGTTGCTGATGATATTGCTGGATTTGTTGGAAATGATGTGGTGATCTGAAGTTGGCCACTCTGAATGAGGCCGTCTATGCCATTCCTCAAATTATCGCACCCATTTACAGAGATATTGCAGTAAGCACAACCCAATTCACACCCTGGGAACATTTGACATTCCAAGAGCTGAGCCTTGATTTCTACCAATGGCGTCCTGATCTGTCCCACACTGGTTATTAAATAAGACGGCTTGTCTTCTTCAATAGCGTTAATCCGGGGACCACCATGGTTTGGCATCGGGTTCTTATTGACATTGGGTGGTGGTGCGAAATTCAGAGCCTTGGAGTCTACCAGGTCTTGTACCTTCATATGCAGAGCCCTGCATTTTTCTGTGCTGTGGCCAGGTGCGTTTGAATGAAAAGCACACCTAGCATTGGAGTCATAGTTCCTTGGTAGACTGTTGGGATCCGGAGGTGCCAACGTTCTTAGCTCAACCAGGTTGAGTTTCAGAAGTTGTGGCAGCAAGGTAGCATATGGCATGGGGATCGGGTCGATCACTCTGTTAGCTTGAGATGGCCTCTGTTGGAATGGCCTTTGTTGACTGTTGTTGTTGGTGTTGCTGTTGTTGTAATTTCTCGGAGGGTACTGATTCTGTTGATGGTACTGAGGTTGTTGCTGATAGTTTTGTTGCGGAGGTTGATAAACTGGCTGAGGATGAGCTGGAGCAGGAATGGTGACTGCTGCTATTGACTTCTGAACATACTGGGGCCTGCCCCTGTTTGAATGGATGGCATTGGTCTCGCCAGTTCTTCTCGGGCCTGCAAAAGGCTTTCTTGTACTACTGGACGAACTTGCACCGTTGTCTGAGATCTTTCCCATTTTTAACAAGCTTTCAATTCTTTCCCCGGCTATGACAACATCTGCAAAGCTAGTGGAAGAGAAAGCAGCCAACCTGTCAATATATGTTCCCTGAAGGGTGTTCATGAACATATCTGCCATTTCCCGTTCAGACATAGGTGGTTGAACAGCGGCAGCCAGTTGCCTCCATCTTTGTGCATATTCTCGGAAACTTTCCCTTGACGACTGTGACATTCCCATTAGGAGGGTCCTGTTGGGTGCCATGTCTAAGTTATACTGATACTGTCTGATGAAGGCCTCTGCCAGGTCCTTCCAGCATCTAATAGTTGCCCTTGTCAAGTGAGAGTACCATTCTCTTGACGCTCCAGTTAAGCTATCTTCGAAATAGAACATCCACAATTTCTCGTCCATGGTATAAGCTTTTAATCTCCCGAGAAAAGATTGTAGATGGGTTCGAGGACAAGAAGTCCCATTATACTTTTCAAAACATGGAGGCTTAAACTTGTGGGGAATCCTAACCCCGTCTACCAAGCCCATGTCCATGACGTCGAAGCCCAAAGAGTTTTGAGATTCTAAGGACCTCAACTTCTCAGCTATCTCATCCAATCTCCTATCATAAGCTTCTTCCCCAGCACCCATTACTGTGAACTGGTCCTCTTGGGGGTCTTCTTGAAGTACCCTAGCTGCGGTGGCAGTCCCTTGAACATTTGCTGGAATATTGACCTCAGGATGGAGGTGTGGCCCAAATACCGGAGGGTTGACGTGAGGTTGGACTCTTTCATTGTTACTGGTACCGGCAGTCCCTATATGTGGATCCTCTTGATTTTGCCTCTCCACCATGGCCCTCAATCTTTCCTGGCTCTGAGCCATGTTGTTCATAACTTCCATAAACTGAGTCATTTGATTCCTCATCTCTAGCATTTCATTTGCCATTTGATTTCTGACCTCAGTAAGGTCCTGCTGCATCTGATCCATCTGAATTCCCGGAAGGTTGTTTCGGGTTGGATAACGGTGCGGACGATTGAGGGGAAATACTCGGCGCCTAGCAATAGTTCCTGATTTATCACAACAGAGGTTAGCAACAACAAAACAAAAACCTACAAAACAAACAAAGGGTTAGTATGCAATGCAATTATGCTTATTTGTTCTCAAGGTATCCGGTTTGGCCTTCAGTTTTGACCCTTCCAGACCCTTGAAGATGCTGTTGATGTTGCTTCCGAAGTAAACTTGGATGGAACAAACTAACACAAATATATTACAGAAGGTGAAATAATACAGCTTGTTCATTTTACAACACAAGTCCCCTAAGGGACCAAAATACATCACAAAAAAGTAAAAGTACATGGAATAGAAACAACAACAAGCGAATGATCAAACACCAAGGCCAAACTCATCCTCACGAACTTCCTTGAGAAGTGCTTCGGTCACAGGATCAGCCGGCCGCTCCGTGAGATTCCGGATAAGGAGGTTCCGGGTTGCAATAGCTGCTGCTAGCTTCTTGTGCTGAGTTTGGTCTTTGGACCTCTTCACCCCTGCTTTGATCTTCAGCTCTGACACCTCCCTCTGGGCTGCTGCCAAGGCTTCTTGTTGTTCTTTTGCACTAGCTTCTAGTTGCTCCATCTTGTCTTGAACTCTCTTGTCCTCCAGGGTACGAGCCTCGGTGATCCTGACCCACCGGGCTTGACTCTCCTTCAGATACAAGTCTGTCCTGGCTCTCTGGAACTGGGCTTCTTTACAAGCATTCTTCAGGATTTGCTCACCAGCCTTGGACTTTTTGATATAATCCCCAGACTTTTCAATCTTAGTCAGATGCTCTACTCTCAATTTCTCCAACCTCTCAATCTCCCTCATACCTTCACTCCTCTCCCGGAGGGTCTTCTGCAAAGCCTGGGTTAGCTTCTCATTCCTTTCCTTCAAGCTCTCAAACTCTTCCAAACTGATAGTGGCAGGGGGTGGTGCTGAAGATGACTCAGGCATGTCTTCTATGGTAAAGGGCATCCCAGAGAATTGGGCCCTGGCACGGGACCACTCATAATATTGTGCTGATGCCACATTGTTGCACTTCCCTAGAATGGTTATTCCCTTGGTTTGAACATTATCCCAGGCCCAAGCAGCCTGCCTAACAACAGTCAAACTAATCTTGTTCTCACAATAGAGGGTCTCTACCAAGTCCTGTGCCCTAGGAGTATGGACCAGTGCATAGCCCAATTGCCTTCTGAACAGCAGAGGATTGTAATTAATACTGCCCTTAACTCCTATCAAAGGCACATTAGGAAAATGCCCACAGCTGGTGATGATATCTCTGCCCTTGGTGCTCTGAGTGCACCATCTGATGTCAGCTGAAGTTAGAACAGTGAGTCTTTTAGCCCAGTTGCTTTGCTGATGAGGGTTTAAAAATGCATCTGTCCTGGGTAGATGCCTGAGAAGCCAAGTGTGGAACAATGGAGCACAACACCTCACTAACCTTCCCCTCTGCTTTTCATTCCTCTGATGCACTGAATAGTAAAGATCCCCCAATAAAGTTGGCACTGGGTTCTTCAGGATGAACAAATGGATTGCATTCTTGCTAATGAATCGAGGCTCATCTGCAAACAACACAATTCCATATACACTTAAGGCCAACAAAGCACAAACAGCTTTCCACTCCCCCAGAGAAGCTTTCAAGGTAGCTTGAGAGATCAGGAAGTCCAGATGGAAACCAGGAATTCCAGCTTTGGAAGTCATATGTTGCTCAATCAAAACAGGTTCCAGATGCAAAGCTTTTGCTACTTCTCCATTAGCAGGAAAGACCATCTCAGGGTTGAAAGGGATTCCAGTCCTGATGGGCAAACCAACCAATGAAGAGTACTCTTCCAATAAGGGACCCATCTGAAAGTCTTGAAAGGTGAAACATCTTAGTGGAGGGTCATAAAACTGAATGCAGGTGTGGATCAAGCTTCTCTGTGATGAGTCCAGATCCATGACCATATCAAGTATATCTCCATAACTCTCCCTGAACAAAGGTATGTGATCTGGAGTGATCAGGGTCTGAATCCTCCTGATGTCTGATAACTCTGGCTGGAAGAAGTGATAGGTGATGTTGCTCTTTTTAGGAGCCATGATGCTGAGACTGAATAGAGACAGGTGCTGATGACAATACTGAAGAAAAGGGCCACTGACTGGCTGGTGCAGGTGATAACTGAAGCAGATAGCTGATGAAGATAGGTCAGTACTGAAGATGGGGTCAAAACCAAAACCAAATGAAGGTGGATACCCTGAAACATAAATAAGCAAATGTCAATATGATGCAATGATTATGTATGCAAATGAAATGCAAGGGCCTGTGACTGAGCTGGATCTGATCAAAATGCCCTGATATAGGTCCAAGTGTGTTCAAGAATTCCAGATGAGGTCTATAAATCCAGTAACCAAGGTGGGGGACTCAAATAAAGAGCCACATATCCGGGGTTTTAGAATCACAAGAACTGACCCAAAATGGAGTATTCTTAAACAATCAAAGTAACAAGGTATTCTGAGGTCAAGGTACCTGCAAACCTGTAAACAGCCCAACCCCCTCACAGGTGGTGTTCTAAAACAAGGATCCTCAGACTTGGATCAGTTATGAGAAGTGTAAACACTTCTAACCCGGAGGTACAGTGTTTACAATAACCATAAAAATTCCTCCTCTAATTCACCTCAGTTTCTGAAGGTCAATACTAAAAGGTCATCCAGACTTAGCAGGCTTCCCAGATAGCCCTAGCATTGCAGGAAATCTGCAACACAGAGTTCTCAAGAGGAAACCCATATCTGAACCGTGTTTCATATTCCCGCACCAGACCGAAATGGAATGGGAAAGAATATGATTCACTCTAGCCTAGGTGTCACTCAGGTCCCAGGTATAGGACCTTAACTCTCAATAGAACCCCACCCACCAAAGGAAAACCAGATCCAGCCAGCAGTACAGTACAACAATATGATAATATGCAAAGCTATAAAGAAAACAGTAAACAACTGTACATAAAGCAAAAACAAATATAAATATACAAACACAAATAAACACATAACACCCCAGTAAACACAAATCAATCAAGCGCTAGGAGGAACCCACAAAAAGAACCAGAAGCCCTGGTTGCAATATAAAGGGTCCCCAGTGAAGTCGCCAAGCTGTCGCTCCCGATAAATGAAGCTAAGTCCAGATAAAGGTACAGACGCGAACGGTCGGCGAGAGGAACAGTGAGAACACACAGCCGTGAACTCACTGGAGATGAATAGAGTCGCCAGCTAGGCATTTTTATCCCGGAGGAAAGGCAATGCTGCATAGACCTAGAAAGAAATGGATAAGACGGTTGCGAACCAGAGAGACTGAGAAAGGGGGTTGGTTACAACCTGGGAAGGTATTAGCACCCAGATTGTCCGCCGTACTCGACGGGATCCACGCTTAGAAGATTTGTGTTTCAAAGGGGTGGTGTCAGTGCAATTTGTGTATAAAATAACTGGAAAAGGATGTACAGGTGTCAGTGTAACAGAAGTGAAGTGTATAAGTGATGTGAAGTATGAAAGTGTCAGTGTAAGAAAGGAGTGAAATGCTCAAGATCATGAGGCTAAAGAATGAAGCTGGAAGGAGGGGGAATATACAGAGACTTTTGTTCGATAACTTGTTAAGTTATGCCTACGTATCCTCTCGTGCAATGAGGAAGTCAGAACACCGTAGTTCGACTCAAAGAGACTGATAGATGAATTGACTGATGAACTGCTTGCTTGCCTATGCTCAAGTGTATGATCTGTCTGGCACAGATGCAAACTGTCTTGCATTAGACGGAAGAAGCGAGTTCTCGTTTATGAGTGAAGATGATGAGAAAAGAATCCCGGAGGAGACGATTATTGTTTGTTTTTGAGTTTTCAGCCTTTTATTTCTTTTGAAAGTTTGTCATAAGTTAATGAGCTTAAGCCTAAACCAATGGATTTAATAAACTCATCACATCTTTCCTCTGATTAGGGGTAATGAGAATACCTTAAATGTGAAGTCAGATTCTCACACTTAATCACCTTTGATGTAAGATTAAGATCATTAACCTACTTGTGATTATTTAGATGTTTTTGGTGTTTTCGTTTAGTGTTGAGTAATGAGATTAAGCCATAATCAAGGATTAAACAGACTCATTACACCATCCTAATAGAAGGATAATAGATGAGAATGTTTAAGCTGAGGAAAGCTCCTCAACTTAATCCATGATTAGGGATTAAACTCATGACAAAACAAGCCTTTGATTAAGTGGATTTTATTTAATGGTATGATGATGAAGTGATTTTTATGATTTGTAAGACAACTTGAGGGGGACTTGTCCATTAACACTAGGGTTAGTCCTTCTTAACCACTTAAGGAAGAATTAGAACCCTAATGCAAGGCCCAAGTTACAAGTGTGATGTCTTGATGATTATTATGTGAATTAATTAGAGGATTTAAACACATTAAGGGTTTAACACTTAGGATTAAAGTTATACACTCCATCCTAAGAGAAGGATGCAGGCATAAGCTTAATCACAAAGCCTTAAAGCCTTTAGGGTTTAGTCCCTGATTATGAGATGAGAGGAGAAGACTCAAAGAGACACAAAGGTAAAACTATGAGGGGAGACTAATCAAAAACCCTAATCATTGTCATGCTTGGTTGTTCCTAAGGTTTGTGAGGTTTTCAAGAACATCTTCAAAAGGAGCCACCAGGAAGCAGATGAACAGGATCAAGAGAAGCAAAGCAACTTGCTTCAATCAAGAAGTCAAGTCACTTGAGGAAAGAAAGTGGGAGGAACAAGAATGAGCAAGCTCAATCTCAAGCACAAACATAAATGCAGCAATGGATGCAAGAGAGATGGAAAGAAAAGTTATGAGAAGTGAAGGCAAATTCACTTTTCAAGTTTACTTACCACCTGAAATGTTAGAAAGAAATGCAATGCAATGCAAAATGGGATGAAATGGTATGATGCTAAACAAAACCAGAAGCATGTTGAGGATGATAATGATGCTATGAGATGCTATAAACATGAGGCAAGGCATGGAGATGTTCATACAAGTTCATGGATGCAAATGGTGCAAGCTTAGAAGCATGGATACACATGAAAAGTTATGAAACATACATGGCATACAACATGGCAAATGCAAGATGCAATGATCAAAGATGCTTTCTATATGTCTTATGATGTCAAATGAACCAAATGGATGCTTGAAATGTCATGGCAAGTCATGTTATGCAAGAGAATGCAAGAAGGATGCAAATGGAAGCCCAAATTAGGGTTTATGAATCAAACATCCAACAAAAACCAAAAACAGAAGCAAACCCTAAGATAAAAAATGGAAAATGCCACCCAAAGAAACCCTAAACCTATACTAAACCAAGGTTCAAAGGGGAGGTCTCAACTCTTCACCAATCTCAAGTTATGATTTTTCTAAGTTATTAGGGTTTTTAGGGCTCCTAAACAAAAGAAATACCAAACAAAATGAAAATGAGGAATCAAATCATGGCCTTTTAATCCTAGAAACTACATGCTAAACACAAAACAATGCAAGAAGAACCAATGTCCAACTCCTCTTAGATAGGCAGAAATGAATTTTTGAACTTATGATCAAAATAATGCACCAAAAATGATTTAATTCAATGAAAAATTCTTAAAATGCATCAAGATCAAAAAAGAAATTTGGTTTGAAGGTTGGACAATGTTTCTAAATGTCTTAGAACATTTCATGAATTTTTTGGTGATTTTTAAATACTTAAAAGTATTTTAAATTAATTAATTTCCATTAATCAATTAAAAATATTCTTTTAAATATTTAAAAATACTTTTTTAATGATAAAAAATAAAATAAAAATATTTTTGGGTCATAAAAATTAATAAAACTCAGAAGAAAAAGTTTCATAATTTTTATGCATTTTTTACTATTTTAAATTAATTATGCAAGTTAAATGAAATAAAATGAAATTAAAACTAAATAAAATGAAAGTCAACAGAAGGAAGGGCCAGGATGAGCTCTGAGTTTGAAATGGTTGACTGGCGCCAGATCCAGTGGCTGTGATTGATTCAGATCAAATTAATTTAATTAATGATTAATTAAGTTAAGCACGTGGATTAGGGCAAACGAAGAGATCTGGGCCATCCAAACCAGCGGGAAGTCAACAAGTCAAGGGGGATCTACGCTCCACATTCAAATGGCCATAATGACCTGAGTTTAGGGCTAAACATAATCAGGTGACCGGAGAGAAGCTCCGGTCATCTTCTCCGGCTGCACAAAAACCCTAGAACACGATTCAGGTACCTATTCTACAAATTAAGCCCACCTAAATGATCCTCTAACTACCTAGGTCATGAATCCACCTTCAAACAACATTTAAACCCCAAGAATCATGCAAATCGAAGGAAATGAAATTCACGGGCAAAAATTCAGAGGGACCATACAAGCTCAATATTCACTCATTTTTGATTCTGAAACCAACCCCATGACCAGCAAGACATGAATAATCAATTTATAACTCAAAAATCAAGCTTTGAGAGAAAAGTTTCCATGATCATACCTGAGCTGGAAAGCTTCAAGACTGAGCTTCCAGAGCTTTCCTTGCGTGCAAATGGACCCCCTTGTATCCCCTGATGCTAATGGAAGGCTTCAAAGCTCTTGTGGATGGCTGATTTGTGAGAATCAGTTCTGGTGTAGCAGGAAATGAGCTTTGTGTACAGGCTACTTCAGCTCAAAGTAAAGGGTGGTTTTGACTCCTTTGAATGTTTCTGATTTGTTGGTGAAGAGAAAAGATGTGTTTGTTGACTGGATAGTGAGATTCGAAGAGTTCTGGTTTTGAAGGGGAGGAATGGTGAAGCTCAAGTCAGGCTGGTTTCAGGCTTGAACTTTGGTGGTTTCTACTCAATGAAGCATGGCCAGATGATTGGTGAAGATGGTTTTTGTGTTTGTATGTTGTGGAGGCAGATTCGAAGGAATATGCAAAATGAAGTGTTTTTGTGAATGTGTTGGATGAGAGTGTTTCAGCCTTGCTAGATGTATGGAATGGCTTGCTCTTTGTCCACATAAACCTCTCTCATTGGTCAGATGACAAGACATGTGCTTTATTGATTGGTAAGTCACCTTTTGCAAAAAGTCAAATTTTGTGTAAGGCAAGTATGGCTTGATCTATAGCTAGTACAAGGCATGGTTCTGGTGTAGCATGATGTGTGTGTGAGGCTAGCTTGGTTCAGCAGCCAATGCATCAAGTGGTGGAAGTGTCATGAGTGTTTTTGCAAGTTGTTGCCTTTATGGTTCACATGAAAGAAAGTCTTGTTACATGAACCAAAACATGAGAAACCTTGGTCCAATTCTGACTTTTAGGACATGTAGAATGTTTGTGTCATGGTTTGAAATGAATTAGGGGTCACAATTGGCTTTGGTTCATGATTTTGCAAAATTCCCATTTGAAGCATGCCTTGAAAATCAATGATTTTTGCCAACTTTGTCACACCATAACTTTTGATCCAAGAAGAGTTTGATCATGTTCTTGTACTTTTTGAAAAGGGAAATATGTAATCTACAACTTTCATGACCAAAGTTTTTCCATTTGAAGCATTTTTGGATCAAGAATCAAGGCTTGAAAAATGACCTAAAATGAAGCATTCTTGAAAAGTCAACTATGCCCAAAAAGTCAACATTTGCAAAAACTCCAAATTCTTGATTTTTATGAACTTCAACCTTCTTCCATGATCAAATAAAGATCATATACACTCAAAATGATGAAGATCACCCATTGGTTGGGTCATTGGGGGCCTCAGATGCCCTGATTTTACACTGACTTGTCTGAAAAGTCAACCCTTGATCAGATGACTTCCCCATGGAATTTCTTCATGAAAATTGATATGCATACTACCTATACCATATAGAGACCAATGGAAACAAGAATGACCAAAAAATTTGGAGTTATGGCCTCTGAAACCAAAACCCTAATTTTAGGTCACCTGTGCAGTCAAACTTGGCTCTGCATCCATTCAAACCCTAGTTCTTGTGACTCCTTTGCATTTTTGACTTTGTGGGGATATATGATGATGCTTGAACACACATAGACCCCTTTGAAGTGATTGGTTGCCCTTGGAGTGGCTCAAGCAGCCCCTGGATTACTCAGATCACAAACCCTAGGTGCAGATGACTTAGAAACTATGCAGTGATTCAAAATTGAGATGTGAGGTGAGATGATTGTGCTTATGCATATGAGAATGATCACAAGCCATGGTGTGAATGGGTGAGGGCAAATTTGGGGTGTTTACACCCGCTCCCCCACTTGGTTTCTTCCCATCACTACCCTTTTACTTCCCCTTGTCATTTGGAATCGCATAAGGCTTCCCTCGTAACTGACCCTTGTCTCTCTTCTTGCTCACCTGCTTATAGTGATAAGATCGAGCTCGGCTATCCTCATCATAAATCCTACTCTTATCCACAAGTTCAGCATACCTGCTGATTTGTTGACAACCAATTGCTTGCTTGATTTCCGGTCTCAGCCCATTCTCAAACTTCAAACACTTGGACAACTCACCATCATCACGGTTGTAGTGAGGACAGAACTTCACCAACCTCTCAAACTTTGCAGCATACTCTGCAACCGTCATGTTCCCCTGCTTCAGTTCCAAGAACTCAACCTCTTTCTTGCCACGAGCGTCTTCAGGAAAGTACTTACTCAGAAATTCTCTCCTGGACACAATCCTAGTAATGGCAGCCCCAACCCCTTCCAATCTCTAACTGGTGTTATCCCACCAATCCTCAGCCTCCTCATCCAGCATATGGGTGACAAACTACACCTTCTGAGCATCGAAGCACGCCATAGTTCTGAAAATCTTCTCAATCGCCTTCAGCCACTTATGTGCGTTCTCCGGTTCATGAGAACCCTCGAACTTAGGCGGATTATTCCTCTGAAAAACCCCCAAAGCATGAAACTCATCTCGAACATTGTTCTGCGTTGTAGCATGAGCAAGTGCAGCTACCGCGTCTGCAAGAGCACGATTCGAAGTCATTCTATAAATCACCAAGAACATCAGAAACAACTGAACCTCAAAACACTCAAACTCAATAACCGACACGACTGACACGACATGACCGACAGACCCACTGCTGTGATACCACTAATGTAACACCCATCTACCCCATTATTGATTAAGCGATTTAAATTATTTATCAGAGTAAAAATCATTAAAAGGGCATCACATTTACTTCAAAAATTCAAAATCCAAACATCACATAGAGTCTTGTCCCGTAACACGGGTTCATAAAATCATGAAAACATCATAAATATTTTCTTAATAATTATGCAGCGGAAAAATAAATAAGTCATAAAAATCCTCTTCAATTAAACAAAACTCATAAATCATCTCAAATATCATTTTATCAAAATACTCAAATAAACTTAACATCTTAATTCCAGTTAATCATGAACATTCAAGCGAACCCCATCCCAATGTTATTGGACACAGAGTAGGACTCCACTTCTAACTAACTCGACAAATCACTATCTCCGAGTTAAGCACGCACCGAGCTAACTTTGATTATCTGCAGGATGGTATAAAAGACCATCACCAGAAGGCAAGCATGGTGAGTAAATTCACATTCCATAATATAATATAGAAATAAGGATTTAAAACAAAACAACAACAACAAATCATTTACTTATCATTTACATATATCATCATTATCACATCATAGAAATATTCATCATGCTCATTTAATACACATTATCAAATATGTCTCATCATTACACAAAACATCAATGCACTCATGTTATGTCATTTAGAATGAAATGCAACCTCTTACTAAATGCAAGTGGTACCGAAACATGCTCATGTGATAGACATTGGGCCATCAACTCTCTCCAAAGGGATCACATCATATCACTTCAATCCACACAATGGGATTGAAGCTACCATTGGAGTGAAGTCCCCTCATAAAATCAATGCCATGAATGCAAGATGCAATATACATCAATCATGCTCAAAACATCACAACATTGCATCCGCATTCATATTTAATCAATTAATCAATTATTCATCATACATCATTCATAACATCATATACATACTCATGAGACATCATATAACACACTCATCCTACATCATACCTATATATCATGAAAATCATACATCATAACTCGAAGAAAATCAAATAATTTGTCGTACATCACTTAATTACTAACTCTACTCACATAGCCTTCAAGACACATCCTCTGACAACTTCACCGCATCATAACAACCTAGAATATACTTCCTTAAAAATAGTTTTCAAAAATAAGACATTTTCCAAGTTTACCAAGGCTCGCTAAGCGAGAACTCATGTTCACTAAGCGTCCAATTCACTGAATCTTATCGCTAAGCGAGCTTCACGATTCTGCATAATTTTTCTACAATTTCAGTCTTCTTCCTGTTGCGACAAAACCCACAATTCAATAGCATTACATCAGAAAACCCCCATTAACATCAACATTCATCAATATAACGTCATCTATATCATGTACATCATTGTAATCATCAAAATTATCATGAATTCATCATCAACAACACAAAATTATTAAATAAAAACCCTATTCTCTAAACTACACCACAAAACCCCCAATTCCCTTCCCACATTATATTATCGAAAGGAAAATACTCCCCATGCCTTAATTCCGTAAGCTTTCGATAAACTCTTCGCAATTTCTCTCTAACCTTCAAGCCCTGGCTTCTCTTTTTCTCCATAGCTCTTTTTCCCCAAAAGCGTGATCGTTCCAAATGATCGTTCTTTCCAACTTTTCCTCTTTTTGTCACTATTGCCCATAGGACCTCTTTTAGTCTTTCCCCATAAAACCCTCAATTATCCTCAGCCAAAAGACCACAATACCCTCATCCTCTAATTCCTTTTGTTTTATTTTATTAAATCTCAAATAACAAATTAAACCCCATATACTTAATTATTCTAATTATTACTAAAATAATAAGCTAACCTCAAAACTTCAGAAAACATCAAATAACCTCATAAACATCAAAATTCACAAGAAAACACATCAATATAATTAACTTGACTTTGGGGTGTTACAGGATGCTTCCCTGGAAGACAAATAACTTGGTACTTTATTATTAAAGATAGAGAGGGTGTTATAATCATGCGTGCTTACAAGAAGGCGGCTATGTCAGTAGATCCTTTTGTTGTAGAGGCCCTAGGGTTATATGGTGCTTGGTATCCAAAGAGCTCAGTTAGGACAACATCCTGATAAGGACTGATGCACTAACGATAGGAGATTGCATTCAAGGTCATTGTATGATGGCAATAATTGCCCTAATTGTTGGAGACTATTTAAGTCTTATGTTTGGTTTTATTTCTGTTGTTGTTAGTTTTATTAGTCGTGATGTAAACCTTGATAGTCATGAACTTTTTTTTGGAGAAGGAAAAAATATTATAAACAAAAGGGCACAAGAAATGCCACAAAAACAACATCCAAGTTATGTACATAAACAATATGAAACTAACTAGAGAAAGTCCACCCTCATTCCAACACCATAACGAATACAAAAAATCTATTTATACCATGTTCCTTGATGTCATTGCATGATGCACTCCAAGGCCACACCATAATTTAGTTTCCTTGATGTCACTGCATGGTGCACTCCAAGGCCACACCATAATTTGGTTTAATGATCGCCGCCCACTACAGCCTGCACACCAAAATCATGCTAAACCACCTCAAATCAGTTCTGAGGCCACAATTTCCATATAAGCAAGTATCTAACAGAATTGATGATTAATAGTCAAAGGAACCACCCCATCACAAACTCAAAGAAGAAATACCAACTATTGTGAATTCTCGCACACGCCACACCGAAACCAGACCCAGCTAACATTAGAGTCACTGATACGATCAGGTGTAATACCTCATATTTTTAATAAATGCTCTGGATAATATTAATTAAGATTAATATGGTTCTGGTGTGCTATGAGAGTTTTCAACTTAAATAATTAGAGCCACCGATGAACTCAAATTTAATAGTTAATATTATCTGACTCAGAGGTTTTATTAAATAATTGACTCAGAGACATTTTTGGATACCCTCAATTTGGACCCATTGGTTAGGTTTACTAACTAATGATAGTATATCAGTATTATTTTCCTTTTCTTTCCTCACTTTTCATGAAGCATAGAAACAAGGGATTGAGAAAGAGAGAAAGATCATGAGAAGAGGAAAATGAAGAGTAAGCATGAAGTGGAAGAAAACCATGGATCATCATCAATGTTTATCTTCATCAAACTCCTCTTCATGATTAAAGGTGAGTCTAGTTAGAAACATTTGTTAAGAGTTTTCTAGAGTTTTGAGTTTAGGCTGGATTTTGGTAAAAATCGAGAAATCAAAGTTTCCAATGGTTAGAAATATCGGTAATTGATCGTATGTGGTTATTATGTGTGTATGATCCTCTGTTGATATTGGTTACAAAATGTGTTGAAGTTTTGATGAGTTTTGAAAAAGGGAAATAGTAAGAAAACCTAGACATTTTTGCCTCTGCGCATCAAGTAACCGGTTACCCTTCTGATAGTAACTGGTTACCTTTGAAAAATTAAGGATTTCTGAAAGATTTGCATTGGTAATCGGTTACCCCCGGGTAGTGACCGGTTACCCAAAAGGTGCCTCTAACTCTCATTTTGCCTCTGTTTGTTAAGTAACCAGTTACACACCTGGTAGTAACCGGTTACCACTGTTGTGTTTTGAAAAATATTTCTAAAATTCATAACTTTTTACTCGGGTGTCTGATTGAGACAAACTTTATACCGTTGGAAAGCTATGACAACATATTATCCAATGGTAAGAGAAAATATTATTTTTGTCGATGAATTTAATTATTTAATCGGTTTATTTGAATTATGTGCTTTATGGAATATAATGTTATAAAGATATAGAGATTAGGGTGAGTGAGGAAACCTTGTATACTACATAGTGGGGACTTAGTAGTGAGACTAAGTGGTTATTAAATCTAGATGGCGATGCCCGAACTTTTGGTATGCAACGTATACCTTAGTCGTGTAAAGGTCTAGTGGTGAGAATACACTATATGGAACATGTGTGGACCCGTTGGGTGTGTTATTTATGGAAAAGGAATTGTGACCTTAGGAGTGTTTTATACATTCCCATTTGAGTGAAATCGCATAATCGGAACCGTTTTCCCTTGAGAATGTCGTTTCATGAGACAAGGTATCCTCTAGAATGTACGCATGCAGTACTTGGAAGGTTTGATTCCCGAGTGTAGTACGAATGGAACCTACGGATAGAGACTTGTGGTGGTTTATAGCTCACATAAAATGGCGATTGTAAGGTTTATAGCCCTTCAATCCGAATTCATTTTATATGCCAAGTAAATACAAGGATCCATGACTTGTGCCGACTCTTAGAGGACCTTCACACACGCTTCCTCTTGGGCAAATACAATTAAACCTTTTATTCCGTGCAATCCAGTGTAACTTACTTGTACCCCTCTCCCGATTCCGATGTATGTCATTTACTTATTTTCGCTTTTCGCGAACCTTTGGTCCAACGCCAAGCGGTTTAACTCGCACACTTTCACTTCCTTTAGGTTTTGGTATCGTTTACTAGGCGTCCTCTTAGGAACTAGGATTCGATCCCACGTAACTAATCAACCTTTACACTCCATTTGCATTCACCCTTCGTGATCGCTTCGTGCCTCGCAATCGACCCACCCTTTGACCAAAATGATTCTTTTTAGATCCAAACCCTTGATCCAATGTCAAGTGGTCATAGGTAATAAAACACTTTAATAATATAAGAAGAATTTCATGCCACGAGCCTTAAGTTGTAGAAGGGAGGGTAATGAGCATCTCGTTATTCGCTCTGATTATTCCGTCGCAAGACGTTTGGCTTGTTGGTTCAGAATAAACTACCCATAGTCTTTAGTGAAATTCAACTCCTAAATCCATTTTTGAAAGAAAGGTAAATAAAACGAACAACCATCCGCAGTGAGTCAAACTACGAAGCTCTGACTTTCCCATTGCACGAGGGAATACGTAGGCACACGGATCTCAATCCCTGTCGAGCACCTAGGATCAATCAAACTTTAATCTAAACTCTTTCTCCCTTAGCAAGTAATTCATTAAGGATAGACATCCTTTCGTGCGTGACAACTTAGATGGTTTCCATCGAGTACGATGGATGTAGGAGGTGATAATACATTCCCCCTACATAACCGACTTCCGAACCCAGACAATGGTTCCGACGACCTTGTCTTTATCCCTTT
This sequence comes from Lathyrus aphaca, assembly GCA_963966055.1. Classification (NCBI taxonomy): domain Eukaryota; kingdom Viridiplantae; phylum Streptophyta; class Magnoliopsida; order Fabales; family Fabaceae; genus Lathyrus; species Lathyrus aphaca. The sequence goes on from OZ014521.1 coordinate 154,604,785, forward strand.
CTTCCCGGGTTTTATCTATATTTTCCCTTTACCTATTTTGGGAATAAATCAAAATTAGGTGGCAACTTTCAAGTCAGCCCAGTCGTAACCGCATTCGCGAGGATTGTATTTTCCGAGGTACGACACAATGTTTATGATGTTTTGAGGATGATGTGTGTATAATTGCGTCGTACATTCATGGCATTGAATTATAAGGGGACTTCGGTCCAATTGGTAGCTGCAATCCCATTGTGCGGATTGGAGTGATATGATGTTATGATGTGCTCCCCTAGGGAAGGGTTGATGGCCCAGTATCCATCCATGAGGATGTTACGGTACCACATGCATTATTAAGAGGTTGCATATCATTCTAAATGATATAGCATGATTTGCATTGATTTTGTGTAATGATGAGACGTACTTGATTTTATGTATAAATGAGTTATGATGAAAGTTATTATGATGTAAATGATAATGATGTTATGTATAATTGAGCTAGTGATGATAGATTGATATTGTTGTTTTATTCTAAATTCTCATTTCTATATTATTTTATTGAATGTGAATTTACTCACCCTGCATGCCTTCTGGTGATGGTCTATTATGCCATTCTGCAGATAATCAAGGTTAGCTCGGTGCATGCTTAACTCAGAGGTAGCGAGTTGTCGAGTTAGTTAGAAGTGGAGTTTTGCTTTGTGTCTAGTAACATCGTGATGGATTTCACTTGAGTGTTTACGTTTTATTGGATTAAGATGTTAAATTTTGTTTAAGTACTTTGATAAAATGATAGTTGGGATAAATTATGAGTTTTGTTTTATTAAAGAAGAATTTATGACTTATTGTTTTCTGCTGCATAGTTATTGAGAAAGATTTAAAGTGTTTTCATGATTTTGTTAACCCGTGTTATGGGACATGACTCAAATGAGATGTTTATGATTTTTTTGATTTAAGAAGAAATGTGATGCCCTTTTTCATGAGATTACTCTGATATATAATTTAAATTGCTTAGCTTGTGATGGGGTAGAAAGGGTGTTACAATGCACGTCAAATGTGTCAAGCCAAAAACCCTGTATTTCCATCTGCCAACCCACTTGAGGGAGCGCCTGCTATGGTCCCGGCTTATATCGATACCATAGTTCACCCAGCAGAGCCATATATCCCGCTGGAGAACATTGACACCACCAAACAACCTGCAGAAATCTCGCAGTTGGATGTATTCGAGTGTACCTCTTGCAAAAGACCTTGCTGCCAAATTGAGTTTTGCTTATGCCTTGCCAACCACAGTTCATACTCAACGCCCAAGACACCTTGCATCTGACACTTAAAGCAACCGCCATGTTTAATGGTCATTGGATTACACTAGACCTCTGGAAAACTTCATCAAAAATCGTTGTTCTTTGCTACATCCTCTTTAATTACAGTAAGCATCCCCAACCAATAGCCTTTTTTTTATTTTAGAGGCTCTAGGACTTGGTTCGGTGGTTTTTCTGTTAACCATCACCTTGTTACCCTTTTTTCACGCAATGAAATGCTTCTATTATCTACCCATTACTAAAAAGTTGCCCAAACTGACTATATTACCCTTTACTAAAAAATAATTTGCACTACCAAAAGGTTATTCATGTAATTAAGTAATTGGACATCAAATTTAAGTGGCTTCATCACTCATGGGACGCCATGTGTTTACTCAAGATTGGTTCCCTTAAAATATCACAATTTTGTCACTCTCTAATTCACGTTTTCTCTCTTCTCTCTTTTCTTCACAAACCCAAACCCTAACACAGTCGTCATCCCCCTGTCTTTACCCTAACCCTACCATACTCTCTCTCTCTTTTCTCTTGCTTTCCCATTCACTCGTCATCTCTTCTCTCTCTTTTTCAGAAACCCTAAAGCCACCACCGCTGTCGCAACTTTTTCCCCTACTACGCTTCTTCTCTACAGCTTATACCAACAAGTTTTCACTCTTTCATCTTTTTTCATTTACGTGCATTGCGTTTTTTAATTTCTTTCAGTTTTGCCGGTGATGTTTTCTCATCAATTGCGTGTTTCTGTGGGTGATTTCCATGGATCTGTTTTGATTGATTGAAGTTGAAGTTGAAGATTAGGTTATTGATTGTTGCTCCATGACTTTCTATTGATTTACTGCTATTTGTTTTTAAGGTTTTTTTCACTTTGTTTTTCATGTTTTCTTTTGCTTCTATAGATCCACCACATATTTTCAATTTAATGGTTTTATCCCTCTTACTCAAAACTTCACTGTTGTTTTTCTTCAGGTTTGAAATCATGACAAGAACATCCAGGTTGAAGTCAATTAAAAAAACTATCTCAGTCCTTTCTTCTGTGATTACAATAAACATGTTAAATCTCTTTTTCTGAATTTGTATGCATTATGACTAACCACTGTTTTGGATGTTTTGCAGTGTTTGGGTAGATAATAGATAAGCATACAAGAAAACTCTATAAAATTCCCGAATAATCGAAAGGAAAGATATAGCCTTATTTGATTAACACACTGTGACTAATTTGTCATTTCTGTATTTCACTCAGAATATGTTTGTTTAACACATGTAGGGTTCTGTAATTTTAGGAAGTAAAGAAGAGAAGAAAAAGGATTCTGAGAAGGAGCCCGTAATGTCACAGAACGCCCAATTCCGCGCAATATAGCCTAGCCCTTCAATACTTACCTTTGTGGAAGGGATATCCTGGCCATCAGACAAGTCTGGCCATACGCAGGTATTCTAGATTCTTTGGTATCGACACATGTTTGATTTCATCGTCTTCATCAACATCTTTTTCATATTCATGTTAATGTTCTGAGTTGTTTTCATGTTCATGTTTATTTTCATGTTCTTGGTTGTTTTGATGTTATTTGATTATTGACTATTTTTCTTATTTTCATGCTCATGAAACTCAAAGTTGTTATTTTTTCCAGTTGCTATTGAACAAGGAATGAGGTTTGCTATTAGAGAAGGAGGGAAGACAATTGGAGCTGGTGTTATTGGAGCTATCATTGAGTAAATGGAGATTTATATCCAACGATGCAACACCACTCTTTAAATGGGTTATTTATTTATTTATTTTTAATGCAATCCATTAATTGACCATTTATTTACTTATTGTTTGGCTTATGTTCTGAATGACTGGTGTATTCTGAGTTTTGTAGTGGCTCAACAATTGTATTGGGAAAAAAACTAAGGCAATTTTCCAACCTAATGGTTGTTGTCATTCTCTTGGTAAGCACTTATGTCTTGCATATAATTCACATGGCCAGTTACACTTATAGTTGATCATTCAAGATGCTAAGGTTTTAAACACTTCATTACTAATTATATTTCTTATCTTAACCATCAACCAATCATATTCATTAAAAATGAAATGTCTTTTTGTTGTGAGTTTTACAATTGTAGTGAAATTATCCCTGTGATATATTAGCTAACCATGTGAGTAATAGGTCGAAGTTAGTGAAAATAAGTGATGTTGGAATGCCAGGATATCATGGAGTGTCTCTTTTCAAGTATGTCATTCAAGGTAAATTCTTCTTTAAAGTAATGTATTTTCTTCCCTGTTGATATTTCACTCAAGATGTTGTTTTTTTCCTATTGTCATCACTCGATATCTTTCATTTTGATTTCCCTTTTCTCTGCTTCAATTGCAATCAAGGATTTCTATACTTTTGCGATGGATGCCTCTGATGATTCCGCCGATGAAGAAGACTATAATGAACTATATGTGAGAAATTTTCTCATCACTTTTATATTTTCTTCGTATTTGTATCTTTCTCATACATATAAGGATCTGAACCTTTAAATTAACTACATAATCATCCTGACTCGATTTATCCTGTTACTCTTCAGATCTGTTTGTCTGATTCTAACTCAGATTCTATTACTATGATGTTTAGAATTGTTATGATGTGTTGTCTCTGATGTTTTATATTCATGTCCATGCTTATCATTATGTTTATTCTTATATTTAGGATTTGGTAAAGTGGATTGATGCGAGTCGAAAAGTCTTATTTGACAGTGCTTACGGTAAGATGATAAAAACTTTAGGAAATAGTTTTTAGAACCTTTTGGATTAGTCAAGATGAAATTTTGACAGTTGCTAATGGTGTACTATTATATTTTATATTTTGCACAAATTCAGATTATTGACTGGCCGAAACTCGTGCCTCTGTTTTACACTATCGGTAGACTTGATATACTGTCTTATGATTTTTTGGATTAGTGTTGTTTAATTGTTATAGACCATTATATTTTCAGCACAGGATTTTATTTCCGACGGTTTTATGCTGGTGTGCAGCTTCATATTATTCAAAGCATCAAATATTGATTCAAAGCTTAACGGTGGATCTGAGTCACAGTCACAACTTCAAGCAGTCGGGTATGGATCTTTCTGGATCTGGATTCAAACCTTGGCAAAAGCTTAAACCTTCAATTGAACTATTGTGCAACAATCAGGCAGGTGTTATGGAATCTTGAACATGGTTTCAATGACTAGCATGCAATACAGTTCTCTAGATACTGAGATAGAGCAAGTTCATGCTTTATTTTTCTATACTTGTCCTACATTTTGATTCATGTATATGCTTTTCCAAAATCTTTGTTCAAGTATTCTTGGTTTGGTTGTTCATAAAATGAGCTAAATATACGGTTGAATTGGTGCAGACGAATGTATATAAAATAAGTGCGGTTGAATTAAGCATAAGGAAAGCAACGATATAAGCGATTGAGGAAGTAGACAGATCAGAAATGGAGTGCAGTTGTAGTAGACATATCAGAAATGGAGTGCAGTTGTAGTAGACAGATCAAGGGTTCATCAGTAAGAGAATGTAGAAACTATTTCATGAGACAAGTTTCTAGGTTTCTTCAAAAGGCATCAATGTTAACAGAGGATTTGTTAGACATGATTCCTAATATGCATTGTAATGTTGTTGAAGTTGTGTAAATTGTTTTTGTTGATTAAGATAGAAGCTTGATTTTTTCTAGAGTGAAAAAGGTGTGAATTTAATGTTGTTTCTATAAGTATAAAAACAATTTATAGCAATACATGTATAGGGTTATTTGTATGTTGCTAAAAAATTTCAACATTTATATGTCAAAATTATTACCTTTACATCAAAATTATTAACTTAGAAATCAAATATTTATCATGGCTTTACTTGGATATAAAATTAGTTACAGGACGTATATACAAAATCAGGAAATTAGTCGTGATGGTGCACAATAAAGATGAAGCCTCAAGCAAATTTCTAAAGACACGTGAATCACTTTCACATTAGACCTCTCATATATAGTGAACAATGTCAGGAAGTTTCAAGTATTCTGCACATTAAACCTATTAATATTCCCACTAAAAATCAAATATTTCTTATGGCTTTCCTTAGATATAAAGTCACATGACATAAATATCAAATCAGGAAATTAGTCGTGATTGAACACAGGAAAGATGAAGTCTCAAGCAAATTTCTAAAGATACATGAATCACAATACAGAACCCCAAATACATGTATAGGGGATATTTGATTTCTAAGTAAATATTTGATTTCTAAGCCATGAGAAAAATTTCAACATTTATAAAACTACCTCTTCACACTATGTGGTGATTTGTATGGTTTAGATTATTACGGTGTATAAATATTATAATACGGGACACTACCATTTAGATTCATGAAAAAAAGATACATCAATATTACTCTCAATGTATATTTTAATTGCTTATGAAATGAAATTATAATACGGGACACTATCATTTAAATTCAGGAAAAAAACATGCATAAATCAAGACGGAAATAAAAACATAATTTTTTCTCTCATTATGCATTTGAGTTATTACTCATGGAATACAATTATAACATGAGACACTACAAGATGAAAACAGCGAGCATGCCGCGTAAGTTAGTTTTATTCTTTCGAAAGATTTATAAGACAGCATAATACCTTTATCTTAATTTTAAAATGAAATGTTGTTCGAATATACGTAAACTACATTACCTAATTGAAGTTGACCATATATTACAATATAGAATGATATGATGTTCAAACTTGAACCACAACATGAATCTTCAATCTCATCGTTTCTTTAAAAAAAAAGTCACTTTTTGCACTTAACTGTTAGTGTTATTTTCGTTTTTTTTTTCTCAAAAATGTCACATTTTGTACTTAACTTCCAATGGTGGAAGTTATGTGTTATTTTTGACTTTTTTTAAAAAATGTCACTTTTTGCACTTAACTTCCAATGGTGGAAGTTAGTGTTATTTTAGGCTTTTTTAAAAAATGTCACATTTTGTACTTAACTTCCAATGGTGGAAGTTATGTGTTATTTTTGACTTTTTTTCAAAAATGTCATTTTTTGCACTTGAACCACAACATGTTGCTGTTAGTTGGAAGTCAACTGTTACATTTGCACCTTTGGCCACCAATTTTAATGCGACATCCTTACTATTTACATTTTCTCATTTCCTATTTAATGTATGTATAAACTTTGTCAATTCTATCAACATGCACGGGTTTTTAACTAGTTTACCATAAAAATATATTATTTTCTCCATAACGGTTTATAAAAAAACAATTATTACTCTTTTAATAAATTTATTTCAATAAATAAAATTAAATACAAATTGCATTTAATTTGATTTTTCATAAACAACTATTATTAAATCAATTTTTTATACCTAAATCAAATAATTTATTTCCAAAACAAATATTATATAAAAAAATTAATTATTCCTTAAAATCTATTTATATATGTATATTAAAAATTTTAAAATGACTTGTGGTCTGGATTTAATTTTTTTACTTATAAATATATGAATAATCTTTTAGGGAATGATTGACTTAAGTAAAATATTTATTTTCGATATAAAATATTTGACTTTCGATATATAAAATTTTAATTTCTAAAGTAATACATAAAATCAATCAAGTGGTTGATTATAGGAGGACAGGGAAAATATAAATAAATTCGAAAACAATAAATTAGTTAAAAAATTATCTTTTGTATTTAATTTGTCTAATCTATTATTCTTTGGTTTTGTATGATTTCTTACACCATTTTTTACTAGATGATTATTTTATTTTACAAAAAAAAAGGAGAGTAGTTAAAGAATTGAAACCGAAAACACTGGACATTTTTAATATGCATATATAAATATATTGTTAAGGAATACTGATTTATGTAAAAACTAACATAAAACAAAAAACAATACTTTTAAATAAATATAAATAAAAAATCAAGAAATTCGAAATAAGTATCCTAAACTAATTTAACCTTTAGTGAGAGAAGTTCTAACTTCTCTCTAGGGATTTCTACTGTTTTATTCAGTATTTGAGTTAGCATGACTTTCTATATCGATCGTTCATCCTTGCTCAGGTATCTTTGATAGTATTTTGGAATTTCGCTCTTGTTTTCGCCTTAAACTCCTACCCTTAGGACTAGGGGCCTTGGCAAGTGGTGATCATTCTAGTATCACTATTTGATTCCTTTGTAGAACCTAGATGTTCTTTGTTTGTTGTTACCTCCTTGTCTTTCTGTTGATGGTTTGTTTAGGTGTTTTCTTTGGAAGTTTTCATGGCTTAGACAAAGGTGCAGCATAGAAAACCTTTTAAAGGCTTGGTAGGTCTTTCGGTTAGGAGGGAGAATGGTGGCAAAGGAGCGATGGAAGTAGAACTCATCACTTTTTTCTTTGTTTCTGATTTTCCTGATAATGTCATCGCCAAAGATCTTTTCGAAATTTGTAAGTTCTATGGAGTCATCTCGGAGGTCTTCGTTTCGGGAAGGAGGGTTAAAAGAAGCATGAGGTTTGGTTTTGCTAGGTTCAGAAAAGTTCATGATCCTAGATTAATGGTTGTGAAACTTGATAGTATTTTCATTCAAGGGAAAAAGTTGCATGCTAATATCCCTCGGTTTGAAAAAAGTGTTCAAAATCACATTTTGGATCCTTGTACGAACAAGTTTCCTTCTGTTCCCAAAGGTTTAGATAGAGAAATGTCCAATATGAGGTCCAAGGTTTCCTATGCTCGTATTGTAAGTAAGGACTATCCCGGTAAGAAAGTTGTACCTTTACATGATAAGATAAGTCTCGACAGTTTGGAAGTTAAAAGATTTGAAAAAGCATTTGTTGGAACAGTGCATGAAGATGGGAATCCCTTTTTAATCCAACAGATGCTTTTCGATGAAGGCCTCTTTGATATCCTTGCCACCCCCTTGGTGCAAGTATGTGTTTGCTGGAATCTAACAAATCAGGAGTCATTCAATAGTTTTTGCATCATTCTAAGGTTTTATGCGACAAATGGTTCACTTCAGTAAAACCGTGGAAAATTGATATAGTTGATAAATCTCGTTTCGTCTGGGTAAGATGTATGAGTCTCCCCTGCTTTGCTTGGACCAAAGAAGTCTTTTGTTGCTTGGTTAAGAGATTTGGCGTGTTAATTAAAGGATATGAGAGTACATTAAAACATTCTTCGTTTGATGAGTCAAAATTGTTTATTAGAATTACCTGGAGTTATATATTCAATGAAGAGGTGGTCTTATCTTTTAACAGGTTCACCTTTTCTATTAGAGTTTTTGAAGATTCGCAGATAATGGATATTGGCCATTTTGTTGAGAATGTAGATTATGATGTTTCTCTTGCTCCTTCTTTGGATTCAGAAGGTGATGATGGTGATGTCTCATTGGCATTAGAGGATGATTCTGATTTAGATGGGACCTTTTCCTTGACTCATGATTCCTCTAGGGATGGGTCTAGTATCAATGAGATTGGGGATGTTTCTGTTGTTGCAAGTTCCTGTACTGGTCACATTTCTTCCTCTTCTTGTGATTCTTTGGGAACTGGTGATGGAACATTAGGGAGGCGGGTTGTCAGCAAAGTCAACCTTTTTGCTGATGTTCCCTTGGTTGTCGTAAACTTGTCTAAACCTAACTTTATAGTTGTGGCCCATTTAGATCCTTGTAATATTGTGGTGGACCTTAAATCTCCTTTTGGTTCAGGTTCTGGGTCAGACCCTATTGAAAACTCAGACTTTTTCAGGAGTGGACTCCATCCCCCCTCCTTCCATTGGGCTTAAGGGGTCGTTTTCTGGGCCTAATCTTATTAAGAAGAAAAAACCTTTGGCTGATATTTACAACATCATAATTCCCTTTTCCCCTTCTTTCTACTCCTCCTTTTTAAATGCTTTTTCGTCTAAGTTGTCGAAAATTTCCTCCTCTAAATTCAAGAGTGTTGATAAGTTGGTTCAACCTTCTCATCCTTTATTAACTCTTATTGTTGAAACTGATATGCCATTGGTGGTTCCTGAAAGCTCTTAATCTATTGACGAATCTGACATTTGTAGAAACAACTCTCGATGTAAGGCGGATTTGGTTGATGTTCCTCACAAAATTCTGGAATTTGTCAAACTCTTAGGTATTGGGTTGGACAAGGATGAGGATGAGTTTGTAAGTGTCATCAGAGGCCTTGAAGCTAGAGACAAAGCTGACTCCATTAAGTCGAATGTTGCCAACTGTGAGCAATGATTTTTTTTGTCTTACAATGTTCGTGGGTGTAATCTTACGATAAAAAGGAGGAGTATTCGTCATTTTGTGTCTAAAGGTAATTTTGATTTGTGCCTCTTCCAAGAAACTAAGATTCCTTGTATGAGAGAATCGGTGGTTCGTAGCTTGTGGGGCAATGAGGGTTTTGATTGGTCTACTTATGGATCGGATGGTGCTTATGGAGGAAATTCTAACGGTTTGAAGAAAATGGATCTTCATTCCTATTTCCACTGTTAAAGGAAAAGGCTTTCTCTACTCTATTTTTAGCTAGAGAAATTATATGTTGTTTGTGGTGAATGTTTACTCCCCTTGCACCTTTAATGACAAACAGACTCTTAGGGTAGACATCATCAACCTTAAAAATCAGAACCCGGGTGGAAAATGGTTGATTGGAGGTGATTTTAACTTTATTAAATCAGTTTATGAAATAAAGGGTAGGAGTTTAACATCTTTGTCTGATTGTGTTGAATTCATTCCGTTTATTGAAGAATTGGGATTGACTGGTCTTCCTTTTATTGGTAATTGATTTACTTGGTTTAGCTCCAATGGTTCGTGTTGTAGCAAGCATGATAAGTTCCTTGTTGATGATTCCCTTATTGATTGTTGGAGATTCAAGGCCTAATTTGTGGGTAAGAGATTTATTTCTAACCATACATTTGTCTTTCTCAAGTCTTATAACTTCGACTCGGGTCCCAAACCGTTTCAGTTTTTTAACTATTGGCTGGACCATAAAGAATTATTTCCTTTCATTAAGAAATCTTTGAATTCTCTCTCTATCCAAGGATCCCCTTATTTTATTCTTAAGGAGAAGTTGTCGGCTATTAAAACTTTATTGAAATAGTGGAATTCCCAAGTTTTTGGCTGGATTGATTTAAGAAATGATAATATCATTGAAGAGCTTAACGGTTTTGATGTGGCTTTCGAGGGTAATTTGGCTGATTAATTAGAAGAGGAAATTAAATCTAAAGGAAAGATTCAAGAATCTTTAAGGAGTAACCTTCGTATCCGGGAGAGTATGTTAGCCCAAAATTCCAGATCCAAGTCATTGAAGGATGGAGATGTTAACAGTCGTTTCTTCCACTCTTCTTTGAAAGCTAAAAATAGGATGAATTACATTTAAGTTATATTTTCTAATAGTCAAGTGGAGGATAACCCTGTGTTGATTAAAGCAGCTGCAAGGGAGTTCTTTAAGACTAAATTCTTGCATTGTAATTTCTCTAGGCCTGTTTTGAACCTTTCTGATATTAATAAACTTAGTCACCTTGATTCTCTTAAGTTTGAAGCTCCTTTCTCGTTAGTTGAGATTCAGGCTGCTGTTTTCGCGTGTGATGGGGGTAAATCCCCTGGCCCTGATGGTTTTTCTTTCAGATTTCTTAAAGAATGCTGGGAAATAGTTGGTCCGGATTTTGAGAGATGTATCATTCATTTATGTTCAACCGGGAATCTTCCGAAAGTTTTTTCTTCCTCCTTCGTTGCCTTGGTTCTTGAAGTGGATAGCCCCCTAAACTTTGGGGAATATAGGCCTATAACCCTTGTTGGATGTATTTCCAAAGTTATTTCCAAGATTTTAGCAGCTAGATTGTCTCCGATTATGGCTAGTTTGGTATCTTCGACTCAAACTGTATTTGTGCCAGGTAGGAACTTGTTGGATGGTGTCTTACTCTCAAACGAAATTATTGAGTAAGCTAGGAGATATAAGAAGAAATGTCTCCTTTTTAAGGTAGATTTCGCGCAAGCTTATGACTGCGTAGATTGGAAGTTCCTGATCCACGTTCTTAAATCCATGAATTTTGGTCCTAATTGGCTCAAATGGATCAAAGGGGTGGTGTGCTCAAGTTTCATTTATATCTTAATTAATGGTAGTCCTTCTGCTGATTTTGATGCTTCTAGAGGCTTAAATAAATGTGACCCACTTGCTCCTTTTCTCTTTGCTCTTACTGCAAAAGCTTTGGCCTTATTGGTGAGACATGTGACTTCCTTGATTGTCTTTTCTGGGTATGGTTTGTCTGAATATGTTTCGGTTGAAATTCTTTAATTCGTCGATGATACTTTGCTTTTTTGTGATGGAGGTTATCCCAACATGTGGGCTTTAAAGTCTATGTTGAGAGGTTTCAAAATGGTCTCGGGTTTAAAGATCAATTTCTTTAAAAATTGCATATACGGAATCGATCTCGGTCCTATTTTTATTAAAGCGGCTGAATGCCTCCTTCATTGCAAATCTGGTTCTTTTCCTTTCAGATTTCTTGGAATCAACATAGGAGGCAACTATAGACGCCTGTCCTTCTGGAATCTGGTTCTGGATACTTTGAAAGGTCGCCTTAATTCTTGGGTAGGCATGAATTTGTCTCTCGGAGGAAGGGTTACTCTAATTAACTATGTCATAACCAATTTGCCTATTCACTATCTTTATTTTTTTCAAAGCTCCCTCGAAAATTGTCAAACTTTTTATCACTACTCAAAGAAGATTTCTTTGGTCTGGATCGGCGGAGAAAAGGAGAATTTCTTGGATTAAATGGAGTATGTTGTGTAAACCCATTGAGAATGGAGGCCTTGGTATTAAACACATAGGTTTGTTTAACAAAGCCCTTGTTTCCAAATGGTTGTGGAAATTCCTTGTTGGTGGTAATGAAATTTGGAGGGACTTCCTTTCTAAAAGATATGGCGATTTGAATTGTTTGGTGCTCCAATATGAACCGTTCTCTCACCAATCTGTGTTGCTTTGAATGCAAGATGTTATAACTCTAAAATCCATTAACGACGACTATAGTTTTTGGCAGGGGTACGTGACTGCATTCCTTTTTGGTTTTCCTACTAGTGTGGCGACGTTCTGCTTCAGGACCTGTTTTCAGATTTTTTTCAGATGCTGCCAACAAAAATAGTTTTGTTGCAGATTATGGCTATTGGGCTGGAGATAACTGGATTTGGTCTTTTGATAATTCTTGGCAGACCACCGACGGGAGTGATCCTCTAGTTTCTTCGTTGTTGCTGTTTGTTTCCTATCTGCAAGTCCTTAGAGATAAGCCGGATTCTTGGGGATGGAGATTGGATCCCATTCATATTTTTACAATTAACTCTTCCTATTGTCGTCTTATCGGGGCCTATTCAGGTTTTTCGTTCATTGAATCGGAGGAGCTACTGCTAAAGGTTGTTTGGAAAACTAAAATTTCTTACAAGATTAAGGTTTTTTCTTGGAGATTGATTTGTAATAGACTTCCTACTCGGGATAAATTGGCTAATAAAGGTATTGTCGCCTCGCCCCATGACAAGGTTTATGCTCTGTGTTTCTAAGAAGACGAGGATGTGCTGCATCTTTTTCTTAATTGTCCGAAGATTCAATTGTTGTGGACTAGAATTTCAGATTGGCTTAACATTCAGCCTATCCAATCCGATTCGGTTTGTAATCATGCCTTGTGTTGGTTCTTGGTTCTTTTTTATAAAGGAAAGGATAATTTGAGTTGCTATGTTTGGTTTATTAATTGCGTCTTGGTGTATTTGGAACATTAGAAATAGGATTATGTTTAACAATGTTGTTTGCGATGTCGATGCTCTTTTCAACCATGATGTTACTCTTTCGTGGAGATGGTTGGAATTAGGTCGTAGGAGTTGCACTTTTTACAATTGGATGAAATATCCATTAGACTTCTTGTAACTTTTGTTTCCTAAAAGTTCTTCATCTCTTTTGATTGATTTTTGTATCGGGTTGTAGAAACTCTATTTCTCCCTTTAATACAATTGCTTGTCAAAAAAAAATTAACCCTCAATTTATTATAAAATCGACGAAATATATTGTTATTTTTAAAAAGAAAAATAAAACATGACACATACATGTATTATATCTCGAGATTTTCTTATGCGAAATGAATTTGTTGTTCTGAAATGATTTTTTTTTACGGCAAACTTTGTCTTGGACTTTCTTTGTATTCAGGTGGAGCATCCTCAATGCTCATTTTGATTTATAATACTTGATTACAAAAAAAAAAACAATTATTTTTCATTTTATAAATTATAAGAAATAAATTTATTTATTTCAATTAAGTATTTTTTTCTAAAAAAATACATCTTTTTTAAAATAAAGTAATATATAAATTGGATTTAATTTGATTTCTTTTTTTTTTCTTCATAAACAACCACCAATCAAAATTGTTTTGTAAATTAAAATTTTTTTTGGGTAATATTTTTATACCTAAAATCAAATCTTTTATTTCCAAAACAATTCTTATATAGTAAATTAATTATTCCTTAAAATCTGGTTTTCAATTATTCTACTTACGAATATATAAATAATCTTCTAGGAATAATTGACTTAAATAAAATGTTTATTTTAGGTATAAAATATTTGATTTTGAATATATAAATTTTTAATTTCTATTATAATGCATATATTCAATCAAGTGATTGATTATAGGAGGACAAGAAAAATAACCATCAATCAAAATTGTTTTGTATATAAAAGATTTGATTTTGGGTATATATTTTTATACCTAAATTCAAACAAGTGGTTATTTGTATACCTAAAAATAACTACTCTATTTTATTTGGGTAAATATTTCAATTTTTTAACTACTCTATTTTATTTGTAAAACAAAAACAATAATTTACTAGTAAAAAATGGTGTAAAAGATAATACAAAACCAAAGAATAATAGATCAGACAAATTAAATACTAAAAATAAAATTTTCACAAATTTATTGTTTTCAAATTTTTTCTATTTTTCTTGTCCTCCTATAATCAACCATTTGATTGATTATATGTATTACAACAGAAATTAAAAATGTATATATCCAAAATCAAATACTTTATATCTAAAATAAACATTTTACTGATTCAGTGTTTTTAATAACATTTTTAATATGCATATATAAATATACTGTTGAGGAATAATTTATTTATGTAAAAGATTTGTTTTAGAAACAAAATATTTGATTTTGAATATAAAATATTTAATTTCTAATCCAATACTAATACCTAAATAGCTAATGGTTCAAATACCTATATATAAGTACGACTCCTCCTAACTGTATCTTCATACTCCGCTATTGGATTCAAGGTAAGTCACCGCTTTCTATCTATTCTTCTTCAATTCAGACTAATCTTTTGCCTAGGGTTTGTGTGGTGATTTGTTGTGTTGCTTATGATTTTTTACTTAATTGATTTGTACAGATGCAAATAATTGTGCGTTTTTTAAAAGGAAAAACTATGGAACCTATGAGTTTGGAGGTTGAGAGTTCAGATACAGTTGAGAGTTTGAGAGCTAAGATTGAGGATAGGGAGAGTATTCCACGAGATCAACAAAGGCTTTTCTTTGCAGGGAAAGAACTTAAAGATGGAAGGACCCTAAACGATTATTACATTCACGAGGAACACATTCTCTATCTGGTTTTGAGGTATTCTCGGGATATGGAGATTCCTGTTAGGACCAGTACTGGAAAGACCTTTACTTTGGAGGTAAATAGTTGTGATTTAATTGAGAATGTTAAGGCAAAAATTCAGGATAAAGAGGGAATTCCCGTAGACAAACAGAAACTAATTTTCTATGGGCTTCAAATGATGAATGGTCGCACTCTGGCTTCTTATAATATCGAGAAGGATAACCCTCATTGGGAAAATTTACCTCCGGATTTGAAATCTGTGATACTATATATAATGGATACATGATAAGGAGGGTCTTCCACCGGATTTATTTGTCTGTGTCTCTTTAATCTCTGTTGCTGTGTTTAAAATTGGTGTAGTATGTTGGAAACAATTCCTATATGTCAAGTTTTTTATTAGTATATAATTTCGTATGACAATAAAAATCTATTTGATAATGATCTTTTATCACGATCTTATAGTTTATTTTACTAAATTATAACTATTTGATAATGGTCTTTTATCACGATCTTATAATTTATTTTACTAAGTTATAATTTATTTTTCAGATACTATTTTAAATAGTGTTTTAATTTATAGTTTTTTTTTCTTCCACTTTTATCCTTATTATTTTAACTAAAATTGACTACTACCCTTTATAATTTATTTAAATTTAATAAATCAATTATATGTTAAATGTCTTTTAAGCCATCTTAATTTATCAACTAATTGAACCGCTAATTTTATCAAACACTTCAATTATGATAATAAAATACTTGTTTGGTTACATTTAAAATATCGTTTTAGTTTATAGCTTATCACTTTTTCTTCCACTTTTATCCTTATTATTTTAACAAAAACTCAATATTATCCTTTATAATATATTGTAATTTAAATTTTAAAAAATTATTAAATATATTTTATATCATTTTAGTTTATTAGCTAATTAAACCGCTAATTTTTTTAAACACTTCAATTAACTTATAAATTATAAGTCATTAGTCATAAGCTATCATTTATCAACTATCAATCTTTAACTATAAATGATATAATCCATTGGATTAAAATACCATATAATCCATCTTTTTTCTGCCTTACGTCATTAGTCTTCTACAAATCCCTTGTTGGTAAATTGTTACGAAGATAGAGTGCAAAACAACGATTTACTTGGAACTGATTCAATTGAAGACGAATCGTCATGTTTCTGAGGAGGCTTTATTTTGTGTTGTGATTCCTTGGGAGATTCAGATGTTGTGGTTGGAAATACAAGAATTAAGAAAAGCTTGGAGTCAATTCCTATGAAGGTTTGGGATTGTATCAAGCGTATGAGGATTGAAGGAGAGGAAGATGATGAGTGTTTGAAAGTATTGTGAGGGACATGGAAGATAGAGACAGGAAAAACTTATAGGCTTAAGAGGAATGTTGACAAAGGGGTTCCATGATTCTTGTATCCTTCAACATTCGTGAATGATGTAACCCTATAAAAAGAAGGTGTCTCAATCAAATTCTCGCTAAGGGTTGTGCCGATATTTGTTTCCTTCTAGAAACTAAAATTCAGGACATGAAGAACAATATGATTAATAGCTTGTGGGGCGGGGTGGAGTTGGATTAGTCAACTTGTGATTTGGTGGGTCGATCAGGAGGTATTCTCACAATGTGGAGGAAAGGTATGTTCTCTGTTGTGTTTAGTTTTAAAGGGGTTAGTTTTATGGGCACAAATTTGGTGTGGAGGAATCTTAATATTTTTCTAGTGAATGTGTACTCTTCGTGTGGTGCGGCGGATAAGAGAAATATGTGGGAGGAGTTATTGCGTTATAAGAATTTATACTCTTACAGTTTGTGGATTGTAGGCGCTGATTTTAATGCGGTTAGATCGGTTGAGGATATATTGGGCGAGGTAGTCCGCTCATTAGTGACATGAGGGAGTTTAATTATTTTATTGATATGATGGGGTTGGTGGATCTTCCGGCGAATGGTAACCGTTACTCTTGGATCAATTTGAATGGTGAGGCTACAAGTAGATTGGACAGGTTTTTGGTGGATGGTAGGATTATCGATGCTTGGGATTTAAAGTCTCGGTTTGTGGGAGATCGTGATATATCTGATCATCTCCCGGTGTGGATTAAATATAATTCTTTGGATTGGGGTCCTGAATCATTTCGGGTTTTCAATTGTTGGATCGAACATAAGGACTTTCAGAGTTTTGTTAAGGAATCTCGGGGGTCTTTTGGCTTTTATGGTTCTTCATCTTTTGTGCTCATTGAGAAACTTAAGGCGCTTAAGGTGAAATTATGTTGGTGGAATGTGAATATATTTGGGTGGCTGAATTTGAATGTTGATGATAGTGTGAAGAAGTTGAATGATATCGAGCAAGAGATAAATGTGAAGGGGTATCAGGATGATGTTTTGTTGGTAGACAGATTGAGAGTGCATGAGTAGATGTGGAGGAATTTAAGGATAAAGGAAAGTATGTTATTCCAAAAATCCATAATCAAATGGACTTTGGAAGGGGACCATAATTCTAGGTTTTTTCATGCCACTGTAAAGTCCAGAAGCAGGTCAAATTCAATCTCTATTGTGCATATGGGAGAGAATCTTCTTGAGGATCCAATAGCAATTAAAGATGTGTTTGTTTGTTATTTTAAAGAAAAATTCTCTAGTCTGGTGATGGTGCGTCCGAAGCTTGACTTGAATGGTATTAACAAACTGAATTTGGATGATAGGAAAATTTGTACTTGACCTTGTAGACCCATCTACATCCAATAGGATGTTTTCCTGCAGGAAGATCATCTACCTCCCATGTATTATTAGTTGCAAGAGCTTGTAGCTCAACATCCATGGCATGCTTCCAACAATCAAACTTCATGGCTTGGTTATAAGTCTTAGGTTCAATGTTAGAAGATATGGAGCAACAAAAATGTTTGTATGCAGAAGAACAATTATGATAAGAGATGACAGATGATAAAGGATGTGCAGTATTAGAATGAGTATTATGAGATGTGTCGGAATTATGAGATGCAAGATAACAATGATAATTTGTCAAATAGCTAGGTGGATGAGATATTCTAGTGGATTGTCTAACAGGGATAGGACTGTTGGTAGAATCTGAAGAAGTATCAGATAGATGGGAATAGTCATTATTTGTTGAGGGTGAAGATGCACTAGTAGGTAAGGGAGGGGAATAATTGTTGACTAAAGGTGATGTGGGGACCTCATGGGTGATAGGATTGTGAGAGAAAGGTTGAGCATTATCAGGAGAGATGTTTTCATATGAGGACTGAATAGGTATAACTGATGGGATTGATGTACTTTCAGATTTGCTAGAATCAAGGGATATGGAAATGTCTGTGGTACTGGTGGAGGCTGGAAGTGTAGGTAGGTCTGCATAAAAGTTATCAGTAGGATTATGACACATAGTCCCATCAGTAGATGGGGGGAGGGTTTTGAAGGGAAAATGATTTTCATAGAAGATAACATTTCTTGAAATGAAAACTTGATGACTCTGCAAATCATAAAGAATATACCCTTTGGTTCCATCTTTGAATCCAAGGAAAACCGATTTTCTAGCTCTAGGTGAAAATTTTGTTCTATGTGCTTGTAATGTAGTGGCATAGCTGAGACAACCAAAAACTTTGAGATGAATTAAAGAGGGTGGTTGAGAATATAACATTTAATAAGGGGATTTTGAATGTAGAAGAGGTGATGGTATTCTATTTATAACATGAACATCATGTTGAATAGAGAAATTCCACATGGTAATAGGAATATTAGAATGAAAATACAGGGATCTTGCCACATTCAAGATATGTTGATGTTTTCTCTCAACCACCCCATTTTGTTGGGGTGTTTCAACACAAGTGGTTTGATGCAGTATACCTTTGGAAAGCAAGAAAGAAGTTAGAGCCAGAAATTCAGTGACATTGTGTAACACGGTGGGAGAACTGACTTTAGTTAAATGTTGCGGATAGCAAGAGTCGCCACCGACTTTTATTTTATCCAAAGGAAAGGCATAAAAGAACAGGAAAGACCTTTTAAAAGATTTTTAGGTCCGGGGGGTAGGTTATGTAAAGGGAAGGTGTTAGCACCCTTTACATCCATGGTTATCCATGGGCTCTTAGTTACTTAGCTCACTTTGAATTGTTTTTTTGAAAAGGTGAAGTGTGTGAATAGAAATTTTCATAAAACTTGTGTTTGAAAATTGTTTGACATTGTGAAGTGTTTGAAAAGTTTTTAAATGAAGTGAGCAAGCAACTATGAGGAACCTACCCTAAAGTTTTAAGTTTTTCTGTTCTTTATCCTTTAAATGGTAAGACTATCCCTATTATTAAGGAATAGGTAGTCATTACCTTGGATGTGAGGGACAAGTAAGGGACATCTGTTTAATGAAGGCAACTGTGGGGTGTACTAAACATTTTTGGAGGGACTGTCATCATTATTCGAAAGGGACAAGATCTTTTATGAAGGCAACCATTTAAGGGACTTGATGACTTTTCATTTAAGGGACTTTGCTTTATACACCCCACTTGACCTTATGATTAGGCAACATTGAGAGGTAGCCCTAGAAAGTGAAATGGCGATTAAAAATCGACTTACGTGTGTGAGTGTTCAATTTAATATTTATCTTTTAAATGATCTAAATTAAATTTTAAATAGCATACATGTTTACACTCCCTATTTTATTAACCATAGCATACAAAATAAAATAACTTAAATATTTACAAAAATTACACCAAGGAGCAATTACATAATAATTAAGCAATTTAAATAAATAACCAAAAATAAATAAATAAGCAAAATATAAGTAATAAATAAATAAGCAATAATAACTATAATAGGGGTTAGTAATAATAATTAAAAATAAATAAGGTTAGTGAAATAATAACAATAAGCATAATTAAAAAATAAATGGATTAGTAATAAGCATGATTAGTAATAATAATAAACAAAATAAAATAATAAATAAGAATTAGAAATTATTAAGGAAATATGAGCAATTTAATTATAAAATTTAAAATTATATGCAACTTATAAAAGTTAAATTAATTATAAACATATAAAAAATTATAATTACAATATTAGCATAAATTTAATTATTTTTAAACATATATATTTTTAAAAAAAATAAAATTTAGATTATGAACAAATTATAGAAACAATTACATATTATAAAAAAAAATTTGATTATAATCATATTTACAAAATTTAATTATATTGAATATTATATTTATAAAAATTAGAAAATAAAATTAGGTTTTTAATAATTGTTTAGAGAAAAATAGATTAGGGTTTGTAAAATATTAGGTTTTATTTAGAAAAATATTTTAGAGTTTATAATCTAATATACAAAATTATTTTAGTAAATATATATATATATATATATATATTATAATTTAAATACATAATAAAAAAAAAAATTTTTGAATTAAGAAAAAGAATTCTAGAATTTGAAGAACATTGAATATATATACAACATTATTTAATTATATTTATATATGTATGATTTTTAATAATTAAACAAAATTGATTAAACAAATAGAAAATAGAAAAAATCACAAAAAGAGAGAAACTTACCTGGCTGGGATTTGAACCCAGGAAGCCTAGCTTGCCAGCAACAAAACGCACCACTAGGCCAGCCACGCATGTGTGATAATGGAATGAGTTTAATTGGTTTTGTGCTTTGAAACCTGGAAAATCAGAAAAAAATAAAGCAAAAGGCCTGGGGGTAGAATCGAACCCAGGACCTTTTAAACGCGCAAACATACACATGACCAATCCTGCTGGGTGAGCGAGTCTGTTATTATGTTGGCCATAATACATAATATATTATGTTTCATGTTTAACCTGAAAAATAAGGAAAAAAACGCACCAAGCCAGGAATCGAACCAGTGCCATCACGCAATACACAAACCAGTCTTACCACTGAGACAAGCTGCACGCTTGTGATAATAAACCAACAATAAAACATAAAATATTTTAAACAAAATTTGAATTTTCCAGGACGCGCCAACAGCCTTCGTCTTCAACCTTGGATTCGTAGGATTTACCTGCGAATTTTACTATGAGTTTACCTGCGATTTTACTTGCAACTAAAACCTGCAAATTTCGAACCACCATTAAACAGCAACATTTTATCAAATTAGTCACATATTTGTAATCCCCATACAGCACACAATTCAATTATGGTCTCAAAATTAATTTATGTTGGCTAAATCGAAAGATCCCAATTTCAACTCAAGAACCCTAGCTATGGCAACTTGCGGATTATAGTTGTTTTCTTTGATTCTTTTATCCAGAAACAATCTAGGCATCACAACAAACACATACCAATCATCAAAAACAGTTTATAATGCATATATTAATGAATTCGAAAATTTGAAATTCAAGATAAAAGTGAATTCGGTATTCATGGTTCATGATGCTTCTGATGCAAATGAGTGCTGGGATTGCATCTGGGATGTTCAAGCAATGTTTCTCTGGTCTCAAATTACCTTGAAACGCCCTAAAAGCTTGAAACCGAATTTGAATTAGTGAAGGATTTTTGAAGTTGTGAGCTTACTCTTGAGGAGGCAGAAATTCGTGGCTTGCTAGGGTAATGTGTTAAGTACTTATAGGTGATTGAATTTAGGTCAAAAAATTGAATGGTTGTGTGGAAAATTTGATATGAAAAGATTCAAAATGATCATGCCTTAAAAATCAAATATTCATGCATAAACCCTTGCTATTTTTGTCTAATCCTCATGATTTCTTTCCTCTTCAATTCAAATCAAATTTATGATTTTCTAGAAGCTTGATCCAAATCAAATCTTACATTTTCATATTTTATTTTTATTTAAAATGATTTTTAATGAATTAAATCAAAATAAATAAAAATAAAATAATAAAAAATCTGATTTTTAATGGTTTGGGTCGTGCATGAAGTTATTGTATGGATTGGGTCATCATTTGGCAAGCCCATTTGGAAGAAATTGGTTTTAGACCTCCATTTTCATCATAAACCAACCCAAAATTTCCCAACTTTGCAAGGGCACATATCCTTCAATTTTAATGGTATGAGGGTGTTCTTGGACATTTTGGAAAGCTTGAAGAGTCCTCTAAACAACTCCACTGGTTTCATGTCCATATCATTTACCAATCTCAAGTTATGACCTTTTGAAGTTGTTGACTTTTTGTTGACTTTCAAAAGGACCTATAATGTCTTAGCTCATACCTTCCAAATGAAGCATTTTTGGGCTTGGCTTGTGATACAAAAAGTTGTAGATAATTCAATTTCCTTCAAAATGAGCTTTGGATGGAGACTTGGTGGTGAAGCATGTGAAAGTTATGGCTGGTCAAAGTTCAGTTGACTTTTACTGAAGAAACCCTAATTTAGAAACTCCTGATTCTTGATGATCTGAAATCTCCTTGATGAATCATGATCAACCCTTGATCAAATGATGAATTTTACTTCATATACTTGATGTTGGCAAAAAATCATGAAGTTTGACTTTGGTTTGACCACAATTGACCTCAGTTTGACTTTTTAACTGCTTTGACTGATTTTGACTTATCTGATCATCTGACTGAGCAAACTTTTGAGAAAAGTCTTGAAACTTGTCATGGGGGTTCTTACACACATATAAGATGCTATGAAGCTCACTTGAATTCTTGGAAGTTCATTTAGCCTGATTAAAGTCAAAACCCTAGTTTTGGATGCACTGCTTAGGAGGTGCATTGTCTGAGGGAATTGTCAACTCTTCTGACCAATTGTGAACTTTGTGAACCTTGTGAACCATCATAAAATGTCTTGTGAACCTCATGGGAGGTATTGTGAATTTTGTGAACCTTGTGAACCTCATAAAGTGACTTGTAGACTTCATGAACCTCATGAAAGGTCTTGTAAACATTGTGAATCTTGTGAACCTTGTGAACCTTCAAGAAGTGACTTGTAGACTTCATGAACATCATGAAAGGTCTTGAAAGCATTGGGAAGCTTGTGAACCTTGTGAACCTTCATGAAGTGACTTGTAGACTTCATGAACATCATGAAAGGTCTTGTAAACATTGTGAATCTTGTGAACCTTGTGAACCTTCAAGAAGTGACTTGTAGACTTCATGAACATCATGAAAGGTCTTGAAATTGTTGTGAATCTTGTGAACCTTCTTAGAACACAAAGTCTTGTATTGTGAGGGCAAATTTTGGGGTGCAACAGCTGCCCCTATTCAATTTTCTGAAACCTGAGGGGTTAGATTGGTATATTTGTCAGTCGTGACCTGGAAGGTTGAAGGGGATTGAACACAAAAGCCCAAAAATTTGCACTCACCAGTGCATAGAGTGATACAGGTGACTAGTTGAATATGCTTGAGTGGGCTTAAAGATGCCACTGGGGGAAAAGTTCTTCAGATACATCTCTTGGCAGATAAAGCAGTCCAAAATATGGAGGTATAATGATAGCTGTCAGGAGGATGGAGCAGTCCTGAGGCAATGATATGATTTTAGGAGGATGAAGCAATCCTGAAGTAATGAAGTTGTCAGGAGGATAAAGCAATCCTGAGGTACGAGAAGCTGTCAGGAGGATAAAGCAATCCTGAGGTACAAGAAGCTGTCAGGAGGATAAAGCAATCCTGAGGTACAAAAAGCTGTCAGGAGGATAAAGCAATCCTGAGGTACAAGAAGCTGTCAGGAGGATAAAGCAATCCTGAGGTATTGATAATATGCTTTCAGGAGGATGAAGTAATCCTGATGTAGTGATATGCTTTCAGGAGGATTGAAGCAGTCCTGATGTAATAAAAAGTTGTCAGGAGGATGAAGCAATCCTGAGGTAGTAATATGTTTTCAAGAGGATGAAGCAGTCTTGAGAGATAATAAGTTTTCAGGAGGATAAAGCAGTCCTGATGTACTAGAAGTTTTCAGGAGGATGAAGCAGTCCTGATGTATGATATGCTTTCAGGAGGATAAAGCAATCCTGAGGGATGATAACTTTTCAGGAGGATGAAGCAATCCTGATAATCATAAATCTGTTTGTTGGATAATTAACCTGAAAACAAGGTAGCATTCTGTATAATAATATTAGTTTAAGCATTATGTATGCATGTACGATATGATGCACTTAAGTAATGTATTATGCATTTATGGATATGTATGTTATGGTATGATGTAAATGATGTATGTATGACATGATACTGCCGGAAGCGTCTGGATATCTTCGTATGACAACTGCTGGCCAGGGAAAATAAATCCCAATTCGTTGTTGAAGAATATGAGGAACTCGTTCCTGTCTTGTTTGATAATGAGGTATACATAACCTTCCGTATGTTGGGGATAGTAAAGTATATATAACCTCTCGTCTTCTGGGAATAGTAAGGTGTAACACGGTGGGAGAACTGACTTTAGTTATGTTGCGGATAGCAAGAGTCGCCACCGACTTTTATTTTATCCAAAAGGAAAGGGTATAAAAGAACAGGAAAGACCTTAAGAGATATTTTTGGGTCCGGGGGGTAGGTTATGTAAAGGGAAGGTGTTAGCACCCTTTACATCCATGGTTATCCATGGGCTCTTAGTTACTTAGCTCACTTTTGAATTGTTTTTGAAAAGTGTAGTGTGTGAATAGAAAAAATTTCATAATAGTTGATAATGATCCATGTACGGATGCGTAAAAACTTGTTTTTGAAAATTTGTTTGAAATTTGTTAAGTGTTTGAAAAATGGAGTGAGCAAGCAACTAGGAGGTACCTACCCTAAAGTTTTAAGTCTTTCTTGTTCTTTATCCTTTAATTGGTAAGACTATCCCTACTATTAAGGAGTAGGTAGTCATTACCTTGGATGTTAGGGACATGTGAGGGACATCTGTTTATGAAGGCAACTGTGGGGTGTATTAAGCATTTAGGAGGGACTATCATCATTATTCGAAAAGGGACTTGATCTTTAAAGGCAACCATTAGGGACTTGATGATTTTTTCTTTTAAGGGACTTGCTTTATACACCCCACTTGACCTTATTAGTAGGCAACATTGAGGGATAACCTTAAGAATGTGAGATGGCGATTAAAAATCGACTTACGTGTGTGAGTGTTCAATATTATTTATCTTTAATTAAAATGATCTAAATTTATTTTTAAATAGAATACATATTTGCACTCCCTAAATTACTAACCATAGCATAAAAATTAAATATTTAAATATTTACAAAATTACACCAAGAAGCAATTACATAATAATTATAATAAGAAGCAAATTAAAAATAAATAAATAATAAGCAAAAATAATAAATAAGCAATAAATAAATAAATATGGGTTAGCAATAATAAAAATTAAAAAATAGGGTTAGTTAAAATAATAATATTAGTGAAAAATTAAATAATATTAGTGAAATAAAAATAAGTAAAGTTAGTAAAAATATGGTTAATAACCATTAAAATAAAACTATTATAATAACATGATTAGAATAATAAACACAAAATTGGATTTTAACATATAAGCATTTATTTAGAAATATGAATAATTAAATAATTACTATAACATAAAATTTTTAAACATAATATAATTATAAATTTTAATCATTACAAATTTAATTATTTCTAAACATATATTAACAATTATTTAAAAAAAAAATATTTACACATTATATGAAGAAAATGAATTTTAAATATCATATTCACAAAAATTAATCATATTTACAACATTTAGTTTTTATTAATTATTATATTTACAAAAATTATACTAAATAAATATATATTATAATTATGCAAAGAATTAGAAAGTAAAAATAATTTAGAAAATAAAATTAGGTTTTCACAAAATTAGGATTTTTTTGTTTAGAAAAATATTTTTTAGGGTTTTTAATTTAATTATATAAAATTATTTAATAATATGCATATATTATATTTACATATGATAAAGAAAATAATTTTAGAAAATTTATATATTTTAAAATTTGGAAAATATTAAACATGCTTTATTATTATTATTAATTATTTAGAAAACATATATACATAAGATCATATTTAATTTAATAATATAATACTTAAAACAAATAAAAGAAAAAAAAAGAATGTGAAAACTTACCTGACTGGGGTTTGAACCCAGGTCAGCTTGTTTGCCAGCAAGAAGGACCACCACCAAGCCACTATGCACGCAGGCAACAAAAGAGAGTGGGAAATTGGTTTTATGCTTCATCTAGAAAAATCAGAAAAATAATAGAATCAAAAAGGCATGGGGTGGTGTTGAACCCAGGACCTTTGATCATTCACGCGCATGCTTTACCGCCTGGCTGGGAGAGCCCTTCTGGTAACTGAATGGCAAGGAATCATAATATATTAAGTTTGCTTTTAACCTGAAAAAAAGAACAAAAACAATGCACCAGCCAAGTATCGAACCAGTGACCTCACACCATACACGTATCAGCCTTACCACTGGAACAAACGTGCGTTTGTGAAATATAATCAGGATTAATTCATAATATTTTTAAAGGAAAATTTGAATTTTAAAACAGGCGCGAATTGACTTCGTCTTCTTCCTTATGCCCTTCGATTTTTCCTGCGAAATTCTCTATGAGTTTTCCTGCGAATTTCAACTTCCAGCAAAACCTACAAAAACCAAAGGCCAACAAAACCATACAATTTCACAAAATCAAACACAGCAACATGATTCAAACATTCATGCGATTCATCCTGTGTTTTTAGAATCCATTTATGTTCTTTAAATCAAAAATCCCTAAACCTAGGTCCAAACCCTAATAATGGTGTTTCATGAATCAACCACGGTTTCTTTGATTTTCCTGCCCAGAAACGATCTACACAACATCATAAACAACATTAAACAAACAAAATCCATTTATTTGCAGTGAATTGATGTAATCGAAAAAAAGAAAAACAAGAACAAGTATGGCTCGGGTTGAACAATATGGTGCATATGGGATGCATATGGGTGATGATTTCGCTTCAACAGTGTCCAAAGAACATCTCTATGTTCTTACTTTACCTTCAAATACCCTGGATTGAAGAATCCGAATATGAGTTTTGGATGAATTTTTGAGGTTTGGAACTTACACTTTGAGGCAGCCAAATCGTGTCTGAATGCTAGGGTTATGATCAGTACTTATATGAGATTGAATCTAGGTCAAAAACTTGATTGGATGTGTGCAAGATTTGATTTAAAAAGATTCATCATGATAAGCTTTAAAATTTCAATATTTTTGTACCAATGCTTTCTATTTCAAGTCATTCAATATCCTTCTTGCATCAATTTGTTCCATGCTGACTTTATGATATTCTAGAATCAATAATAAAATTAAATCTTCATATTTAATATTTTATTTAAATTTAAAATGATTTTAAGTATAAAAAATCATAATAAATTAATTAAATAAAATAAAAATTATGAAAATAAAATGGAAATTTCGTGCATGATGTTGTTGTGTGGGTTGGATCATAACTTGACAAGCCCATTTGGAAAGAATTGTTTTTAGACCTCCATTTTCACCATAAACCATCACAAAATTTCCCAACTTTGCAAGGGCACATCTCCCTCATTTTTAAAGGTATGAGGGTGTTCTTGGACATTTTGGAAAGCTTGAAGAGTCCTCTAAACAACCCCATTGGTTTCATGTCCATATCATTTACCAATCTCAAGTTATGCCCTTTTGAAGTTGTTGACTTTTTGTTGACTTTTGAAATGACCTATAATGTCTTAGCTCATATCTTCCAAATGAAGCATTTTTGGGCTTAACTTGCAAGATAAAAGTTGTAGAGAATTCAATTTCCTTCAAAATGAGCTTTGAGTGGAGACTTGGTGATGAAGTATGTGAAAGTTATGGCTGGTCAAAGTTCAGTTGACTTTTACTAAGGAAACCCTAATTTAGAAACTCCTGATTCTTGATGATCTGGAATCTCCTTGATGAATCATGATCAACCCTTGATCAAATGATGAATTTTACTTCATATACTTGATGTTGGCAAAAAATCATGAAGTTTGACTTTGGTTTGACCACAGTTGACCTTAGTTTGACTTTTTAACTGTATTGACTGATTTTGACTTATCTGATCATCTGACTGAGCAAACTTTTAAGAAAAGTATTGAAATTTGTCATGGGGGTTCTTAAACATATATAAGATGTTATGAAACTCACTTGAGGTCTTGGAAGTCCATTTAGCCTTATTAAAGTCAAAACCCTAGTTTTGGATGCACTGCTTAGGAGGTGCATTGTCTGAGGGAATTGTCAACTCTTTTGACCAATTGTGAACTTTGTGAACCTTGTGAACCATCATAAAATGTCTTGTGAACCTCATGGGAGGTATTGTGAAGCTTGTGAACCTTGTGAACCTCATGAAGTGACTTGTAGACTTCATGAATCTCATGAAAGGTTATGTAAACATTGTGAATCTTGTGAACCTTGTGAACCTTCAAGAAGTAACTTGTAAACTTCATGAACCTCATGAAAGGTCTTGTAAATGTTGAGAAACTTGTGAACCTTCATAAAGTAGCTTGTAGACTTCATGAACCTCAGGGAAGGTTACATAAGCATTGTGAAATTTGTGGACCTTGTGAACCTTCATAAAGTAGCTTGTAGACTTCATGAACCTCAGGGAAGGTTACATAAGCATTGTGAAATTTGTGAACCTTGTGAACCTTCTTAGCACATAAAGTCTTGTATTGTGAGGGAAAATTTTGGGGTGCAACAGCTGCCCCTGTTCAATTTTCTGAAACCTGAGGGGTTAGATTGGTACATTTGCCAGTCATGACCTGGAAGGTTGAAGGGGATTGAACACAAAAGCCCAAAAATTTGCACTCACCGGTGCATTAGAGGGATACAGATGGCTAGTTGAATATGATTGAGTGGGCTTAAAGATGCCACTTGGGAGAACTGGAGATGGGCTTAGAGATGCCATCTAAAGAACTGGATGTGGTGATGTCTTCATATTGATACTGGATATCAGTACTAGGTCTTTGTATAAGCCGTCTCTGAACCATTTATGCAACATGATTTGAATTGTTGGATGGATCAGTAGAAATAAATCTTGTGATGATTATCTATTCTAGAAGTATCTTGGATTAGTGAATGGATCTTTGTACAGACCATTTTCCTATTCTCCAAGGGCCAAAAGAACGTCAGGATTTGTTCTTAAGGATCAAAAGAACGTCAGGATTTGTTCTTCTGAAAAGTATCTTGAACAAGGGACCAAAAGAGCGTCAGGATTTGCTCTTAAGGATCAAAAGAACGTCAGGATTTGTTCTTCTGAAAGAGTATCTGGAACAAGAGGTAAAAAGAGCGTCAGGATTTGCTCTTAAGGATCAGAAGAACGTCAGGATTTGTTCTTCTGAAAAGTATCTTGAACAAGGGACCAAAAGAGCGTCAGGATTTGCTCTTAAGGATCAAAAGAACGTCAGGATTTGTTCTTCTGAAAGAGTATCTGGAACAAGAGGTAAAAAGAGCGTCAGGATTTGCTCTTAAGGATCAGAAGAACGTCAGGATTTGTTCTTCTGAAAAATGTCTTGGAGGATGAAGCAGTCCAGAAGTAATGACGATAGCTGTCAGGAGGAGGGAGCAATCCTGAGGTAATGATATGATTTCAGGAGGATGAAGCAATCCTGATGTAATAAAAGGCTGTCAGGAGGATGGAGCAATCCTGAAGTAATAATATGATATGCTTTCAGGAGACTGGAGTAATCCTGATGTAACAGCATGTCTTCAGGAGGATAGAGCAGTCCTAATGAGATTATAAGCTTCTTTGTTGGATAATTAACCTGAAACCAAGGTGACATTCCGTATAATAATATTAGTTTATGCTTTATGTATGCATGCATAGTATGATGCACCTAAGTAAATGTATTATGTATTTATGGATATGGTATGATATAAATGATGTATGTATGATATGATGCTGCCGAAAGAGTTTGGATGTCTTCGTATAACAACTGCTGGCCAGGGAAAATAAATCCCAGTTTGATGCTGAAGAGTACGGGGAATTTGTTCCCATCTTGTGTGATAAGAAGGTATACATAACCTCCTGTCTGCTGGGGATAGCAAAGTATATATAACCTCCCGTCTGCTGGGGATAGCAAAGTGTATATAATCTCCCGTCTGTTGGGGATAGCAAAGTGTATATAATCTCCCGTCTGCTGGGGATAGTAAGGTATACATAACCTTCGTCTTCGTTTGATAGTAGGGTAGATATAACCTCCCGTCTTCGTTCGTCGTACTCTTATCGGAAAGTAAATTCCCGAATATCCGTATGAGGATAAAAGAGATGGATATAAATTCCAGGGAGATGAGACTTTATGAAGATGGATTCGTCCTACTGAGGGTTTGTAACTGTCTTGTAAAGATGAACCGGCGAAGCTTCGTTGAAATCCTTCCCTCGTTCGTCCTTAGTAAATACTATTACTGCATTTTTATGCATTTCTGGTAAACATCAATCATATTCAAAAGCATACATACATTTAAACACAACCAATGGACGTTTCGCTTATGTAAATAGGGTAAAAGTAAATCTGGATTCAAAAGATGGAATTTATTTATATCAAAAAGTGACCCATACACGGGTAAGTTTGTACAAGGAGACATAAACCCTAGTAAGAGGATTTTGTCATAAAGTTTTTTTTACAAAACAAAGAAAATCAGCTATGTGGGA
Source organism: Lathyrus aphaca (assembly GCA_963966055.1). Classification (NCBI taxonomy): domain Eukaryota; kingdom Viridiplantae; phylum Streptophyta; class Magnoliopsida; order Fabales; family Fabaceae; genus Lathyrus; species Lathyrus aphaca. The sequence goes on from OZ014521.1 coordinate 154,635,248, forward strand.
AACAATCCTATTGAGTTTCAATTCTATTGTTGCCATTATCTTCAAGTATCTCATCTTCTGCTGTTGAGACGGAAACGATTGGATTGAGCTTTATCTGTTCGAGCTTGAGTAAGTAGTACAACTGGTTGCAGTTTCATAGGTGATCCAAACGAGACATAGTCATACGCTTTAATCCCTAACTTTTGCCTGGATTGCCCTTTCAGGTTTTCAATCCACCGGGATACCCTTTTTTGCCCAAGCCGCCTTTTCAGGTTTTCGACTTGCCGGGTGTACATCTTTTTATATATATCCCTAATTTTTGCCCAAACCCTTTTGGTTTGCCGGGATGCCCTTACTTTTGCCTAGGCCAGTCAACCTAGCGGGTCTCTTTTTATGCGTAGTATTTTTTAACTATGTCTGCGTTTACAGGCTGTGGGAAGTCTTCACCATCCATTGTAGTCAGTATCATGGCACCTCCTGAGAACACTGTCTTGACTACAAATGGTCCTTCATATGTTGGAGTCCACTTGCCCCTAGGATCACCCTGTGATAATATGATACGCTTGATTACCAAGTCACCAGCCTGATATACCTTTGGCTTAACCTTCTTGTTAAAAGCTTTGATCATTCTCTTCTGGTACATCTGGCCATGACAAACTGCTGCTAACCTCTTCTCATCAATCAAATTTATCTGGTCCAGTCGAGTCTGAATCCACTCATCTTCATCTAAGCCTGCATCCTTCATAATTCTTAAGGAGGGGATCTGAACTTCAATGGGCAGAACTGCTTCCATACCATAGACTAAGGAGAATGGGGTTGCCCCTGTCGAAGTACGTATCGTAGTACGATAACCATGAAGAGAAAATGGTAACATCTCATGCCAATCCTTGTAAGTAACAGTCATCTTCTGTACAATCCTCTTGATGTTCTTATTAGCAGCTTCAACTGCCCCATTCATCTTTGGACGATACGGAGAAGAGTTGTGATGCTTAATCTTGAACTGCGTGCAGAGATCAGTAATCATAGTGTTGTTCAGATTAGAGCCATTGTCAGTGATAATCCTTTCAGGGATGCCATACCTACATATGAGATTATTCTTAATGAACCGAGCCACAACATTCTTTGTAACAGATGCAAATGAAGCTGCCTCCACCCACTTCGTGAAGTAATCAATAGCAACCAGGATGAAACGATGCCCATTAGAAGCAGTAGGCTTGATCTCACCAATCATATCAATGCCCCACATGGCAAAGGGCCAAGGAGCAGTCAACACATTCAATGGAGATGGAGGTACATGAACTTTGTCAGCATAGATTTGACATTTGTGACAAGTTCTGGAGTGTTGATAGCAATCAGCTTCCATGGTAGACCAATAGTAACCTGCTCTCAGTATCTTCTTTGCCATGGTATGACCACTAGAATGAGTGCCAAAGATCCCATCATGCATATCCTCCATAATCTTTGTTGCTTCCTTCTTATCCACACAACGAAGCATAGTTGAATCATGATTGCGCTTGTACAGAATCCCATTACTCAAAAAGAACTTAGCAGAAAACCTTCTCAGAAACTTCCTATCTTTGACAGATGCCCCTTCAGGGAATTCCTGAGCTTCAAGATATCTTTTTACTTCATGGAACCAAGGCTTCTCCTCTGCCCCTTCTGTGTCAATCTCATTGCAGTATGCAGGCTTCTCAAATCTATCAATAGTAATCTTGGGGGCTTCATCATCCCAACTGATCTCAAACATGGATGCCATGGTGGCTAAAGCATCTGCCAACTGATTCTCTCTTCGTGGAATGTATCCAAAGGTAATCTCTTTGAAATGTGGGATCAAAGACAACACATGCTCTCTGTAAGGAATGAGGTTATCATGCTTGGTATCCCAATCTCCTTTAATCTGACTTACTACCAGGGCTGAATCTCCATACACATCAAGGAACTGAATCTTCATATCAATAGCAGCTTTAATACCCAGGATACACGCCTCATACTCAGCCATGTTATTGGTACAATAGAAACAAAGTCTGGCAGTAATCGGGGTATGACAACCTTCAGGGGAACTAATCACAACACCAACACCATTACCAAGTGCATTAGAGGCACCATCAAAAACCATAGTCCATCGGGATCCTTGTTCAGGTCCGTCATATTGTCCAGGTTCTTTGGTAATAATCATGATATCTTCATCAGGGAACTCAAAACTCATTGACTGGTAATCATCCACTGCCTGATGAGCCAAATGATCAGCAACAACACTTCCCTTAATGGCCTTCTGAGTAGTATACTGTATGTCATATTCTGTCAAGATCATTTGCCATCTTGCAATTCTTCCGGAGAGAGCAGGTTTCTCAAATATGTACTTGATTGGATCCATCTTCGAAATCAATAAGGTAGTATGGGTCAACATATACTGTCTTAGTCGGCGAGTAGCCCATGCCAAAGCGCAACAAGTTTTCTCGAGTAGTGAATATCTTGTTTCACAGTCGGTAAACTTTTTGCTAAGGTAGTATATTGCCTGCTCTTTTCGACCAGACTCGTCATGTTGCCCCAAGACACACCCCATTGAGTTGTCTAACACAGTTAAGTACATAATCAAGGGTCTTCCGTCAACTGGTGGCATCAAAATTGGTGGTTCCAGCAGATATCTTTTGATTTCATCAAAGGCAATTTGACACTCATCATTCCATTCCATCACCTGATCTTTCTTCAACAACTTGAAGATTGGCTCACAGATGGCAGTTAATTGGGAGATAAATCTCGCAATATAGTTCAGTCGTCCCAAGAAACCTCTAACCTCCTTCTCAGTACGGGGAGCTGGCATCTCTCGTATAGCTTTCACTTTTGCAGGATCCACTTCAATACCTTTTCCACTGACAATGAAACCCAGGAGCTTACCAGATCTAACTCCAAAAGTACACTTGTTTGGGTTCAATCTCAACTTGTATTTCTTCAACCTCTCAAACAATTTATGCAGATGATCAAGATGTTGCTCTTCATTCTGAGACCTGGCTATCATATCATCCACATATACCTCTATCTCATGATGTATCATATCATGAAACAAAGCCACCATAGCACGCTGATATGTTGCCCCTGCATTCTTCATACCAAATGGCATCACCTTATAGCAAAAGGTGCCCCACTGTGTAACAAATGTTGTCTTCTCCATATCTTCAGGTGCCATCTTGATCTGATTATAACCAGAGAAACCATCCATAAAAGAGAATACCTTATGTTGAGCAGTGTTGTCTACCAGAATATCAATATGAGGGAGTGGAAAGTCATCTTTAGGGCTAGCCTTGTTCAAATCTCTGTAGTCCATACACATACGTACCTTACCATCTTTCTTAGGAACCGGTACCACATTTGCAACCCACTGAGGATAAGAAGTCACAGCTAAGAACCCTGCATTGAACTGTTTCATTACCTCTGCCTTGATCTTCTCTGACATTTCAGGACGCATACAACGAACCTTCTGCTTCTTTGGACGACAATCTTCTTTTACTGGTAAACGGTGAACCACAATGTCTGTGTCCAACCCTGGCATATCTTCATAAGACCAAGCAAAGATCTCCACATAGTCACGTAACATCTGAATCAACCTGCTCTTGACACTGTCCTCTAAATCAGCCCCTATCTTGACCTCTTTCCTGTTTTCTTCAGTTCCCAGATTCACAACTTCGACTGGCTCTTCATGTGGCTGTATAGCTTTCTCTTCTTGTTGTAACCACCTAGCAAGCTCTACAGGTACTTCACAATCGTCCTCATTTCCGTCTTCAGTTTGATAGATCGGATTCTCGAAATTATAATTGGCAATAGTAGAACTGTTATCAACAGGATCCAGAGTGGATGAGGATCTGCATTTTAGTGATGTGGGTGTGTGTAAGAACACATAGCTGATAAAGCAAAAGTAAAAGAAAAAGAAAGACAAGGAACACAATATTTACGAAAACGAAACATCCACTGATTTTATTGAATGAAGTATGCAAATGAAATGACAGCCCGTAACAAGCACACCATTATGCCCCGGGTAAGGCACAAGGCTTGAAGGTTCAATTGTTCAAAAAATTACAAACTTAAAAAGCAACAACACAGTAATAGTATTTACTCCTGACTAAAGGAGATAGGGATAACATCTTCAGCTTTCCAATTATTGAGTCCAGCACCCACAGTAGGAAAAATCCAAGCATCCAGATTGTAGTCTTCATCATAGTCTCCCACAGCGTTGATCTGATCTTTCATAACCCCTTGATTGGTGATACGAACAGCACGAGCATGACGAACAGCCTTCTGGGACTCTTCATCCACCACAGCTCTAGCATCATTGAGGGAGGCCATTGCCATTGTTGGAGGTACTCTGGTAACCACCGGAACTTTCTTCGCAACAGGAGGAGCTACATAATCATTAACAATCCAAGGAACCACTTCGAATGTCTGACACGGAGTTTCAATGTATTCACCTTCCATTTCCAGATACTTGAAGGTATTCACATGGCTGACAAAGTATTCTTCTTCTCCGTAGACAGTAACAACCTTTCCATCCACCGAATATCTCAACTTTTGGTGTAATGTAGAGGTTACAGCACCTGCCCCATGGATCCAGGGACGACCAAGCAGACAAGAGTACGAAGGACGAATATCCATCACAAAAAATGTAGCAGTAAAAACCTGGGAGCCAACTTTGATTGGAAGATCAATTTCCCCATGTACTACTCTTCTAGAACCATCAAAAGCCTTCACCACAATATTAATGGGCTTCAGCACAACATCTTCAGGACTCAGCTTGTTCAGGACTTCTTTGGGCAACACATTCAGAGAGGAACCATTGTCTATCAATACATGTGACAGGGTAGTGCCCCTGCATTCCATTGAGATATGCAAGGCCCTGTTATGATCCCTCTTGGCAGGGGTCAAATCAGCATCAGAAAACCCTAACCCATTATCATAGGTCAGGTAGGCAACACAATTCTCAAACTGGTCAACAGAAATAGCATTGGGTACATGAGCAGTCTTCAGAAACTTGATCAAGGACTTGGCATGAGCCTCATAACACAACAACAAGGACAACATAGAAATCTTTGAGGGAGTATGCCCCAATTGATCAACAATGTCATAATCACTCTTGCGAATGATTTTCAATACTTCTTCCGTCTGCTTAGAGAGATCATCAGCAGCTGGCACATCAGTAGATACAGGCTCAATAATAGGACCTTTGCCCCGAGCATCAGTGGTGGAGGTAGCAGCAGAAGTAACTGCATTCTTGGAAGCAGCTGGAGGAGAGAAGACTCTTCCACTACGTGTGATCTTACTAGATCCAGCAATATTGTCAACATCAATAGGCACATCAGCTAAGGGCTCTTGCTTAACACCATGGATGTAAACATCAGATCCGTAATGCCAAGGTACAGCTTTATCAGACGTATACGGAATAGGACCAGGAGTAGTAATGACCATGGGAGCAACTCTGGCTTCAGCAACAACTTTCACAGGACCTTCAGCAGTAATCCTGATTGGACCCTGATGGGTGATTTTAATAGGTCCCTTGGAAGTGATTCTCACCGGCACTTTGTCAACTATATCAACCTCTTCAATCTTCTTACCTCTAGTAATATGCTCTACCATACTTTCCACAGAAGCTGGTCTCCTTTCAAACACTATGGTGTAATTATTCATGAGACGTTGAATTCCGTCCTTCAACCTCCAACACTTATCCGGATTATACTCACAATAAACACAATCTTCACGACAACCCGGAAAGAACCCAGCTTGTACCAACTTCTTTCTGATAACAGACAATGGTGTGGTCAACTCCGCAACTGAATGGATATGTAAATCTTCATCAATGGCATTGACCGTCTTCTCGTGATTTGGCATTGGAGCAGTAATCACATTTGGAGTACCTAGAGGATCAAACTCAATTTCTCCAGCATCAATCATATCTTGAATTTTGTTCTTCAAGATCCAGCAGTTGTTAGTATCATGTCCCTGGCAGTTTGAATGATATGCACATCGTGCATTGGGATTATACCTGGGAGAGGTAACATTAGGATTCTGAGGAGCCTCTTTCAAAGTAATAAGTTCAGCTTTCAACAAGTGTTGCAATGCCTGAGCCATTGACATGTTGATCTTCGTGAACTGTCTTCTAGCCCTCTGTTGGTTTCCCTGTGGTTGCTCTGTTGTTGCAGGAGTTGGATTTGAAATATGAACTGCACTAACAGATTGATGCCTTCTATTACGATCAGGTTGACCATAAACAGCATTGGATTCTTTCTTCCCAGTGGGAGGCTTCTTTGCAGCACCTGATGAAGAAGTACCCACTTGGATCTTGCCATTCTTTATACCATTTTCTACTCGCTCTCCTGTCATGATTAACTCAGTGAAGCCAGATGATGAGCTTCCAATGAGATGACTATAAAACGGACCATTCAGCGTACACATGAACATATCAACCAATTCCCTGTCAGTCAAAGGGGGTTGAACTCTTCCAGCTAAATCTCTCCACTTCTGAGCATACTCTTTGAAACTTTCTTTGGCACCCATAGACATGCTCTGAAGCTGCATGCGAGTGGGGGCTAAGTCAGCATTGTATTGATACTGCTTATAGAAAGCTTCAGCAAGATCATTCCAGTCCCTGATGTTGACACTCTCCAACTGATAATACCACTCCAGCTGAGCTCCAGATAAGCTCTCTTGAAAAAAGTGGATCCACAATTTCTTATCAGCGGTGTGAGGTTGAATTCTTCTGACATAAGACCTCAGATGCAGCTTGGGACAAGAGACCCCATTATAAACAACAAAGGTAGGAACCTTGAAACCAATGGGTATGACTACCCCAGATATCAAACTCAAATCCTCAAAATCCAGCCCAGATGACTTCTGTAACTCCATAGCATCCATCCTATCCACCAGCATCTTGAATTTGTCTTCATTAGGTTCATGGTAGTAGTTAGCCTCAGAATCAGAGTCCCCCATAGTGTTGTGGAGACTGCCTCCCTCTTTTTCAGATTCTTCAGATTCATATTCTTCAGCTGGTTCTTTGGTCTTGGCAAGACCTTTGAACCTTCTTCCCATGTTGATCAGGCCACCTGACCTTCTAGTCTTCTTAGTCTTCTTGGCCAGCAGTGCCTTCAATTCATCTTGCCCTTTGGACAGGTTCAAGATCAGCTCTTGGAACTGTGCATTTTGTGCCTGGAGATCCTTAACTGATTGTTCAAGAGCCATTGCTGAAATAAACAGCGAGAAGATGAGAAACTTGTGCACAATTATAAACCTGTGATGTAATGAAATGATATGTGAATGCATATGCGATGTTTCCAAGGACCGCAGGATTTAAATTTGCTTAAACAAACACGAAAGTAAACTTTTATTAGTAATAAATTTGTTTTGCCTTTTAGGCTTACAAAAATGAAAATGAAATAAGTACAAAAGATGGGGTTTTAAGTCTCCCATGAACGTTTCCTCTTTGTGTTGAGGTATGAGTTGAGATTTCGTTCCTCATGAAGTTGCTTTGTTAGTTCCAGGATTCTTTCTTGGCTTGCTTTGTAATGAGCCTCGAAAGTATCCCTTTGCTCCTTCAGTTGGATCCAAGATCTCTGCAAGTCTTCCATATCAGTAGGCATGTCTGGGTGAAGGATGGTATAAGCTGTGTCTCCTTCAGCAACAGGTTCCATGGTAACTGGTAGGACGGCAGGGTATGGCATCACGAGAGTTTGAGCACGAGATCGCACCCATCTGAGATAAGCTTCCATAGGAATAGTGTACTTAGGCTCCAGTGTCTTGCTGTCAACCCTGTTTACTTTTCCCCAAGCTCGTATGAATCTCTGACGGTAACCTTGAAGATCGTTGTCGTAGTCAAATACAATTCCCTGAATCAACATGTCATGTGGACCATCGCTTCGAGCGTAACCAAACTGTCGTAAAGCTAGAGAGGGGTTGTAGGTGATGCCTCCTCTTATGCCTAGAAGTGGCACATTAGGAAACTCCCCACAACGGTCAATGATAGTGATATTCTCCATAGATCTGGAGCACCAATGAATATCTGAGTGAGAAAGTGACATGATCCTCTTGGACCATCTGAACCCTTGCTCATTCTTCATTACTGAGCGAGGCAGGTGAGAAATAAACCACCTAGAAAGCAAAGGTATGCAGCACATCAAAGTTCCTCTTGCCCTTGTAGTACGGGTGTGAAGAGAATGTATGATGTCTCCAAGCAATGTAGGCACTGGATTGTGACTCAGGAATATGTTGATGGCATGAACATCTATGAACTGATCTGGATTGGGGAACAACACTAAGCCATATATCAGCAAGGCTAAGATTTCCTCAAAAGCATCATAGCTCATGGCCTTCAAGAACATTTGAGCTTTATCCATTAATACCTTGGCAAGAATACCCTTAACTCCGCTTCTCGTTTCTAGAACAATGTCAGACTTCTTCAGATGTAGAGCTGCAGCAATAACCTCTGGTTTAAGCTCCTTCTCCAAACCTGTGAAGGGTCTTTGATCAAGAACGGGTATACCCAGAAGTTTAGAGAACTCTTCCATTGTAGGAACCAGCTGATAGTCGGGGAATGTGAAGCAATGGTGCTTAGGGTCAAAGAACTGAAATAGGACACTCATCATGTCTTCATTGAACCCTGAAGTGACTAGATCCATTAGGTGACCATGTCTCTTGATAAACTGGGAATGATCAGACACTTGTGAAACCAACTCTTTAAGCTTGGGAGGTATCCCTACAAAGTTGATCCTGATGGTGTTTCTACGAGCAGAAGCCATGACCTGCAACAAAGAACAAAGATAAATCCTTTGGTCCTTGAAATGGTTAGTGAAAATGCTATGCTTATGATGTATGATGATGTCATGATGTTATGCTCAATCACAAACATGTGGCACACACAAACAAGTCACACCATAGCCCTAGGTTTAAAGGCTTGCATGAGGTTCAAAGGTAAGTACCCTCCCCTGAAGTTAGTTGGTTCATCCTGTCCTACAAAAGTAACCAGGTTCTAAGGGATCTCAATATCATTGATCCTTCACAAGGGTGGTTGTTCAGTAGGCAACTTACTTGCCAACCAAAACCCTTCAAGTTTAGAATCTCAATGAGCGTAGTATCGAGTGTCAACCAACTTCAGTCTGCACCAAAGCCGGTTACCTCACTACTTTCTAAAGGCCAAGATGGGATAACTAGGGTTCTAAAAGTTAGTTAGTGCATTGACAACATATGACAACCTCATATTATCCTCAACTTGACTTAAGGAACATAAGCACCAACCAAGAAGTCGCATTAACTATGGCCACCAGATCAACCATATCGATATACGTCGTACAGTTTCCTTGGTCTATTGCCATTTACCTAAGGTACACTAGATCCGGGTTAGGATCTTTCACACATAAGAGCCCAACAAAATAATATAAAGCAAACAAGGCAAACAATTTAAAATGATCTAATTCCTAAGGGTACCCCTCTTTTATTAAATCCCCAGCAGAGTCGCCAGTTCTGTAACACGGTGGGAGAACTGACTTTAGTTAAATGTTGCGGATAGCAAGAGTCGCCACCGACTTTTATTTTATCCAAAGGAAAGGCATAAAAGAACAGGAAAGACCTTTTAAAAGATTTTTGGGTCCGAGGGGTAGGTTATGTAAAGGGAAGGTGTTAACACCCTTTACATCCATGGTTATCCATGGGCTCTTAGTTACTTAGCTCACTTTGAATTGTTTTTTTGAAAAGGTGAAGTGTGTGAATAGAAATTTTCATAAAACTTGTGTTTGAAAATTGTTTGACATTGTGAAGTGTTTGAAAAGTTTTTAAATGAAGTGAGCAAGCAACTATGAGGAACCTACCCTAAAGTTTTAAGTCTTTCTGTTCTTTATCCTTTAAATGGTAAGACTATCCCTATTATTAAGGAATAGGTAGTCATTACCTTGGATGTGAGGGACAAGTAAGGGACAGATGTTTAATGAAGGCAACTGTGGGGTGTACTAAACATTTTTGGAGGGACTGTCATCATTATTCGAAAGGGACAAGATCTTTTATGAAGGCAACCATTTAAGGGACTTGATGACTTTTCTTTTAAGGGACTTTGCTTTATACACCCCACTTGACCTTATGATTAGGCAACATTGAGAGGTAGCCCTATAAAGTGAAATGGCGATTAAAAATCGACTTACGTGTGTGAGTGTTCAATTTAATATTTATCTTTTAAATGATCTAAATTAAATTTTAAATAGCATACATGTTTACACTCCCTATTTTATTAACCATAACATAAAAAATAAAATAACTTAAATATTTACAAAAATTACACCAATGAGCAATTACATAATAATTAAGCAATTTAAATAAATAACCAAAAATAAATAAATAAGCAAAATATAAGTAATAAATAAATAAGCAATAATAACTATAATAGGGGTTAGTAATAATAATTAAAAATAAATAAGGTTAGTGAAATAATAACAATAAGCATAATTAAAAAATAAATGGATTAGTAATAAGCATGATTAGTAATAATAATAAACAAAATAAAATAATAAATAAGAATTAGAAATTATTAAGGAAATATGAGCAATTTAATTATAAAATTTAAAATTATATGCAACTTATAAAAGTTAAATTAATTATAAACATATAAAAAATTATAATTACAATATTAGCATAAATTAAATTATTTTTAAACATATATATTTTTAAAAAAAATAAAATTTAGATTATGAACAAATTATAGAAACAATTACATATTATAAAAAAAAATTTGATTATAATCATATTTACAAAATTTAATTATATTGAATATTATATTTACAAAAATTAGAAAATAAAATTAGGTTTTTAATAATTGTTTAGAGAAAAATAGATTAGGGTTTGTAAAATATTAGGTTTTATTTAGAAAAATATTTTAGAGTTTATAATCTAATATACAAAATTATTTTAGTAAATATATATATATATATATATATATATATATATATATATATATATATATATATATATATATATATATATATATATATATATATATATATATATATATATATATATATATATATATATATATATATATATATATATATATTATAATTTAAATACATAATAAATAAATAAAAAATTTGAATTAAGAAAAAGAATTCTAGAATTTGAAGAACATTGAATATATATACAACATTATTTAATTATATTTATATATGTATGATTTTTAATAATTAAACAAAATTGATTAAACAAATAGAAAATAGAAAAAATCACAAAAAGAGAGAAACTTACCTGGCTGGGATTTGAACCCAGGAAGCCTAGCTTGCCAGCAACAAAACGCACCACTAGGCCAGCCACGCATGTGTGATAATGGAATGAGTTTAATTGGTTTTGTGCTTTGAAACCTGGAAAATCAGAAAAAATAAAGCAAAAGGCCTGGGGGTAGAATCGAACCCAGGACCTTTTAAACGCGCAAACATACACATGACCAATCCTGCTGGGTGAGCGAGCCTGTCATTATGTTGGCCATAATACATAATATATTATGTTTCATGTTTAACCTGAAAAATAAGGAAAAAAACGCACCAAGCCAGGAATCGAACCAGTGCCATCACGCAATACACAAACCAGTCTTACCACTGAGACAAGCTGCACGCTTGTGATAATAAACCAACAATAAAACATAAAATATTTTAAACAAAATTTGAATTTTCCAGGACGCGCCAACAACCTTCGTCTTCAACCTTGGATTCGTAGGATTTACCTGCGAATTTTACTATGAGTTTACCTGCGATTTTACTTGCAACTAAAACCTGCAAATTTCGAACCACCATTAAACAGCAACATTTTATCAAATTAGTCACATATTTGTAATCCCCATACAGCACACAATTCAATTGTGGTCTCAAAATTAATTTATGTTGGCTAAATCGAAAGATCCCAATTTCAACTCAAGAACCCTAGCTATGGCAACTTGCGGATTAGAGCTGTTTTCTTTGATTCTTTTATCCAGAAACAATCTAGGCATCACAACAAACACATACCAATCATCAAAAACAGTTTATAATGCATATATTAATGAATTCGAAAATTTGAAATTCAAGATAAAAGTGAATTCGGTATTCATGGTTCATGATGCTTCTGATGCAAATGAGTGCTGGGATTGCATCTGGGATGTTCAAGCAATGTTTCTCTGGTCTCAAATTACCTTGAAACGCCCTAAAAGCTTGAAACCGAATTTGAATTAGTGAAGGATTTTTGAAGTTGTGAGCTTACTCTTGAGGAGGCAGAAATTCGTGGCTTGCTAGGGTAATGTGTTAAGTACTTATAGGTGATTGAATTTAGGTCAAAAAATTGAATGGTTGTGTGGAAAATTTGATATGAAAAGATTCAAAATGATCATGCCTTAAAAATCAAATATTCATGCATAAACCCTTGCTATTTTTGGCTAATCCTCATGATTTCTTTCCTCTTCAATTCAAATCAAATTTCTGATTTTCTAGAAGCTTGATCCAAATCAAATCTTACATTTTCATATTTTATTTTTATTTAAAATGATTTTTAATGAATTAAATCAAAATAAATAAAAATAAAATAATAAAAAATCTGATTTTTAATGGTTTGGGTCGTGCATGAAGTTATTGTATGGATTGGGTCATCATTTGGCAAGCCCATTTGGAAGAAATTGGTTTTAGACCTCCATTTTCATCATAAACCAACCCAAAATTTCCCAACTTTGCAAGGGCACATATCCTTCAATTTTAATGGTATGAGGGTGTTCTTGGACATTTTGGAAATCTTGAAGAGTCCTCTAAACAACCCCACTGGTTTCATGTCCATATCATTTACCAATCTCAAGTTATGCCCTTTTGAAGTTGTTGACTTTTTGTTGACTTTCAAAAGGACCTATAATGTCTTAGCTCATACCTTCCAAATGAAGCATTTTTGGGCTTGGCTTGTGAGACACAAAGTTGTAGAGAATTCAATTTCCTTCAAAATGAGCTTTGGATGGAGACTTGGTGATGAAGCATATGAAAGTTATGGCTGGTCAAAGTTCAGTTGACTTTTACTGAAGAAACCCTAATTTAGAAACTCCTGATTCTTGATGATCTGAAATCTCCTTGATGAATCATGATCAACCCTTGATCAAATGATGAATTTTACTTCATATACTTAATGTTGGCAAAAAATCATGAAGTTTGACTTTGGTTTGACCACAGTTGACCTCAGTTTGACTTTTTAACTTCTTTGACTGATTTTGACTTATCTGATCATCTGATGAGCAAACTTTTGAGAAAAGTCTTGAAACTTGTCATGGGGGTTCTTACACACATATAAGATGCTATGAAGCTCACTTGAAGTCTTGGAAGTTCATTTAGCCTGATTAAAGTCAAAACCCTAGTTTTGGATGCACTGCTTAGGAGGTGCATTGTCTGAGGGAATTGTCAACTCTTCTGACCAATTGTGAACTTTGTGAACCATCATAAAATGTCTTGTGAACCTAATGGGAGGTATTGTGAACCTTGTGAACCTCATAAAGTGACTTGTAGACTTCATGAACCTCATGAAAGGTCTTGTAAACATTGTGAATCTTGTGAACCTTGTGAACCTTCAAGAAGTGACTTGTAGACTTCATGAACATCATGAAAGGTCTTGAAAGCATTGGGAAGCTTGTGAACCTTGTGAACCTTCATGAAGTGACTTGTAGACTTCATGAACATCATGAAAGGTCTTGTAAACATTGTGAATCTTGTGAACCTTGTGAACCTTCAAGAAGTGACTTGTAGACTTCATGAACATCATGAAAGGTCTTGAAATTGTTGTGAATCTTGTGAACCTTGTGAACCTTCTTAGAACACAAAGTCTTGTATTGTGAGGGCAAATTTTGGGGTGCAACACATTGTCAGATCTAAGGCATTTAAAAGTGGTTTTGAATTGATTTTCAATGTAAGCAATAAACTGAATTAGACTATTTTTGGTTTGATCGTTTGTTTTTAAAAGTATCACCCAAGTGTATCTACTATAATCATCTACAAGAGTAAGAAAGTATATGTGTCCTAACATTGATATTGTGGAATATGGACCCCAAACATCAGCATGTAGAATGGAAAAAGGAGAAAGAGAGGTAGATACACTATTTGGAAAAGGAAGTTTCCTTTGCTTGCCAAAATGGCATGAATCACAAGGGATATTATTTGCTTTACATTGTATGAATGGAAAAGACTGAGATACAAATTTCATGCCAGTATTAGAAATGTGTCCTAGCCTTAAATGCCATAAATTGCAAGAATCAATAGAGCTAGAACTAAAGACTAAGGATTGATTAACAGCTTGCAGGACATACAAGCCTCTTTGGAGCTTAGTTGTACCAATCATTGCCTGAGAATGGTTCTGCATAATGTTGCATACATCAACTCCAAAATGAACATAACAATCATTATTATGTGTAAGTTTGGCAATTGAAATGAGATTAACATGAAAGCTAGGAATATAGAGAACATTATGCATGGTTAAGGAGTGTGAAAGTATCACATTACCAGACATAGAGGCAATGATGGATGAACCATCAGGTAGGTTAACAGTGATAGGAACAATGTTTTTGATATGAACAAATGCATGAATGTCATGTGAAATGTGATCTGTTGCTCCAGTATCTAGAATCTATAGAGTGGGAAGCTTACCATTGGTAACAGATGTATGTGATGTCATGGCTAGAGGAGATGTGGAGACAGAATTGGCTTGGGATTGAAGGGTTGATTGTTGAAGCAATGCCAGGATATTGTTGTACTGCTCTTGAGTAAAAACACATGATGAAGCAGTTGAGTCTGACTGAGGAGAATCACACACAACATTGATTGTTGCAGCTGACTGATTATTGTTGTGAGGTGATTGAGTTTTGCTTTTGTGCTTGAAACCTGGTGGATATCCATGTTTGAGAAAGCATGTTTCCACTGTGTGATTAGTTCTACCACAATGTGTACAAACATGATTGTGCCCTCTAGTAGAACCTTGATATTTGCCTTTGAAAGAATTGTATCCAGGTTTCTGTTGAGAGCTGCCATAACTAGCCTGAACTTGATACACAAAATTCAACACTTTAGGATTGGATGAGGCCTGAGCCATAGCAGAAGCTGAACTATTGAGCTCATGTTCTTGTTGAATGATGAAAGAAAAAGCTTTATCCAGATCAGGCAATGGAGTCATCATCATTATTTGTGACTTAGAATAGACAAACTTTTCACTCAAATCTTTTAGAAATCGAATAACCTGATCTTGATTTCGATGTTGTTTAGCAGAAACAACTGCTCCACAAGAACACAGGATAGCACAAGAACCCTCAATGATTGATCTATAGTTGTCAAGCTCATCCCATAACACCTTCAATTGTGTAAAGTAGTTAGAGACATCATTGTTACCTTGGCGCAACTTGTAAATTTCTTCTTGAAGATCAGAGATGCGGAATATGTTACTATGCGAAAAACGAGTTTCAAGATTCTTCCAAACACCTGCAGCACTATCTATCCAAAGGACCGATTTGGCAATGGAATCAGATATAGAACGATGAATCCAAGCAAGCACCATCGTGTTGCATCGAATCCATGGTGAATACAGAGGATCAGAAATCGGTGGCTTAGTGAGAGATCCATCGATGAACTTTTCCTTGTTTTTCGAGATCAAGGCAATGTGCATAAATCGTGACCATCTATGATAGTTCTTGTCATCAAGGAGAGGGGAAACAAGCACTATTGCAGGATTTTCGTTTGGATGGAGATAGAACGGATTCGTCGAATTCGTTGAAAAATCAAGAAAGTGCTGGTAAGCCATTGTTGAAGACAATGCAGAGCTTGAAGAAGAAAACAAACTGGAAAGCTTGCACAAAAACAAAAACAAAGAAGAAGAATCAACAATGGCTATCAGAGCTGTATTAGCTCTGATACCATATTGAAGCTAAAGCATTCAAGAACAATCTCCATCAATGGAGTTTGATGTGAGAAGAAGAAGAAATTGTTGTAACTGATTTCTGTTACAACAGTTAGAGGAGACAATTGAGAAAGGAAAATGCAGAGCAAACAATGTGATGAAAATGAAATCTTATCTTATTTTGGTGATAAGAGATTACATGCTATATATACAATCAGGAATCCACCTATAATAACCTATACACTTGTCACTTAAAATACAGAAATACAATACTCTATACATTGAATAATACAGTATGTATGCTGATATTTACTGAGATTGATATATGATAGAGTCGCAGAGGTTTATGCCGAAGTTTGTTTTGCCTTCTGTTAGGCAGAAATTGTAATCTCTGGATCATTGCTGTGTAGTTAGGGAGAAGCTTCCCTGCTTCTGTTTCTAATTTATCAATAATATGCAAGCATTCCTACTATTTTTATTGTTTTCTTTTCTTTTATATGATAATCATGTTACATTTATTGAAAGTTTATGTTTTTGTAAACTAAATGTTATTATAATAACTTTTTGTTAAGATGATTTTTTTTTCTTTTTCTAATAATAACTTTTTTCTTTCTTAAAATGTACAAATAACCAGATCCATATAAATAAATAAATTCCCTCTAACTCAATCAAACTGAAAAATAATTTTTTTATGTAAATTTTGTTGTGCTAAACGCATTTATGATGCCTTTGTTAAGTCCATCATCCAACGCAATAAAAAATAAATAAACCAAGCATCCATGCATATGATTCTTTGTTGATTTCTTTTGTCTCAATCTGGAGTAAACATCATGCTTTGAATCAGAATAGAAAACAGCTCAAAAGTAAGATTACATAGAAGTGACAACATTACATTACTTAGCATATATTCTTATCTGACAGCTAAAATGAACATAGCCATTAATTTCTAATGTTCACACATGAAGCAATATTTACACCCCTTAAGTAAGAAAAGAATATATGTATGATCAATTGAGAAGGAAAGTGAAACCATGAGTCGCAACAGGAACAATTTCACGCCTTTGCCGGGGCTTTGGAGAACAGGTTCTAGAGCCTATGATGATGCTCCTCACACTTCCAGTAATACTCATGAATTCAATGAAGTTCCTGTGTTTTACCGGTCTCGTCAATCTACTATGGCCAATGTAAGTATATCATGATATTCTTGGTATAACCATTGTTTGATGATAACAACTTTGCATTTATGTATGTGATCTGGTACTTGTTAACAGGATGAGAGGAGTTTAGGTGCACAAGATCCATTACGGTTGTGGGAAGTCAGAAGAACCCCTACAGAACATCATAGAACACCAAAGTAAGGTCAAATTTCAAGTTTGCTTAAGTATTTAGCCATAGGTGAGTCAGGTGTCTGATGCGTGTTAGGGTCAAACATCAACGCAGCATTGATACATGTGATTACAGTCGATAATTTTTATTTTTTTTAAAAACTTATTATCAGTGTTAATATAGGGAACGATGTCCGTGTTTGTATGAATAATTTAGACATGGTTTAAATGATTTTTTTCTTCCAGTTTTCCAGCACAACCTCATAGAAGACAACAAACTTATGTTCACAATGAAGAAATGGGAAGAAGAGGTTTCAATCCAACGAGACTCGGACAAATTTTGCATCATTCACCTGTAAGATCAACATCAACACATCAAACAAACACACAAGTTCCGCGTGTGGTAGAAGATTCCAAATCAACTATTTTAAGCAAGTTACGGAAAGTAGTCTATAATCCTACGCCAACGCGTTTAGCTAGAAAAGTGAGTTTATATTATAGAGGAAATGCTTCAAATGTTTTGAAAGAGAGTGTAAAAGAAAAGAAGGAAGATGGTATGATATGTGCTATTTGCTTGGAAGATTTTGAGGCTAAAGAAGAAGTGATGCTTACTCCATGCAACCACATGTTTCATGAGGAATGTATTGTGACTTGGTTAACAAGCAAAGGTCAGTGTCCTGTTTGTAGGTTTGTAGTTTATGAGGAAGTGAAGGAAAATTCATCTTCCTTTAATAGGAATGAAATTGGCAATTGGGAACCAGATAGCATGATCTCCGGAGAGCTTTTATCAATTTTGAGGGCCATGGAAGAAGCTTTTCATCTAGACAGTATGAGCTAATGTTTCAATAATCGAACCGAATATTGAACTAATGAGACTTCTCTAGATCATGGTTCAACTTCAACCGTCTTAAAAGTTCAATCCAGGACGAAACTGAGATGTAGTTGAAGTAAATCTTGGTTCATGGTTTAAAGGATTGAACTGTCCGATTCGGTTTAGTTTTTAAAATAGATATACTGTTAATTTTGATGGGTTTAGTTTGTGAGGGACAATGGTAATGAGACTGACAAGAAACCATGTTAATCAATAGTATTTTGAATTTTGCAAACGTGCATCTAATGACTCATTGTTTGTTCTTTTATTTCTACTTGATTCATATAACGGCATAGACATATACATTGGTTTTTTGTTACTGAACTATACAATAGATTGTAATATGGATTCTGTAGAGAAAAATCTAAAATCATATCCATTTTGTTTGAAATGTGATTTTATGAAAAGCTTAATGAAAGATTTTTAGTTTCTTTGTTGGCTGATAAGCACAATAGTTTTTTATTTAAATCATTCAAATATGAATTGGTAACTTTTTTTTGTGTGTGTATATCTAAATATTAATTATTTTATATTTAATTCACTCTCCTTCAACGTTTATCATGACACTGTTTTGATACCAGTCAACCAAAACCTTAATGTAGATTCTATTAGCATTGCAACCGTTAAGAGTCTTACTTCGGATAATATATAGTCTGAATATGTCCCCGTAAGTGAGGGTAATTCTTGTAACATTGTAAACGGTAGTCTCTTCATTAGGATTGTGACCATTAAGAGTCTTTTGTCGAATAACATATAGTTTGAATATACCCTCATAAGTGAGGGTAATTCTTATAACATTGTAGACTCCGAAGGTTTTATTTTATAAAAATGAGGAATAATTTATTCAAAACTGGTGTTACGTTTTCTCAATATAAAATATCTTATTTAAATTTCATAATAAAACAACAAAACTCAAAAATACTCATTCAATTTAATTGTCTCATAACTCAAAACGACTTTATTTGAAAAACATGAAGAAAATAATTCAACAACTTTTAGAAATGCATAACAAAGTATAACACCTCCTAGTGTTACATTATTAGTCTGACATGCGAAATCAAAAATAAACTCAAATCGATGAGCCACAAAGAATGTCAATATACCATCCTCCAACCCGACAACATCTAAGCCTCCTCTACCCGAGTATATGTATTACAAAGGTAAAGAATAACACAAAAACAAACACGGGTGAAAATACATTCATAAATGTTATTGGTGCATAATACAACAAGGACAACTCAACAATATCATTAGTCAATTATATAGTTCATTCACGACAATAGTCAATCACAAATGCGACTATGTATATAATGTATTCATCTACTTTGCTCGAATGCATGTGGTACCAAATTTTGGATACAAAAGTTATGTATACAATAGTCAATCACCCACTGATGATTTTTCTCTGAATTTGTTTCCTCTCTGAATCAAAATTCATCATAGGTCTGTTGGAGCACAAGAATGAAGGAGATGTAGATGATGGAATATATATATATATATATATATATATATATATATATATATATATATATATATATATATATATATATATATATATATATATATAGAGAGAGAGAGAGAGAGAGAGAGAGAGAATTCTAACTAACTTTTCTTTCTAAATGAAAAATGGTTTCAAAATGAATTTGCTATAAACTGAAAATTGAGTTCAGAATTAATACGACCAGAATAACTAAATGAAACTCAAACAAGACTAAAATCAACAACATAAATTTCATAACTCAAATGGATGAAGTGTTTAGTCTTGATTGTTTTAGCCAGCACATCTGCAAGTTTCTTCTGAGTGTTACAGTGAACAACTTCAAACACTCCATTCTAAACCTGATTGCTTTGAAAATAAAACTTCATATCAATGTGTTTACTCATTCCATGCAACAATAGATTATTAGCAAGACTTATAGTTGATTTGCTATCAATCATCAACCTCACAGACTTTCTCACCTTGATCTTCAAGTCTTGTAATAAGTTCATAATTCAAACAACTTGACATGCAGGCATAACACCTGCAATGTACTCAGCTTTACAGGCTGACAATGCAACCACTGGTTACTTCTTGGAGCACCAAGAAATTGGACCTCCTAGATATTTGAAGAAATATCCAGAAGTACTTCTTCTATCAAATTTGTCTCCACAGTAATCAGAGCTTGAATAACATATCAACTCTGAATCAGCTTTAGCACCAGAAGGAAACAAAACTTCATTCCTCAGAGTCCCCTTAATATACCTAAGTATATTGACAACAAATTGGTATTGTGATCATTTTGGTTTGTTCGTAAACCTACTTACCATCCCAACTGCATACTAGATGTCAGGTCTGGTGTTATAGAGATATCCCAATGAGCCCACCAACTATTTAAATTTTGTAGCATCTACATTATCACTCTTAACATTAGAATCCAACTTGTGATTTGTTTCAAGGGGTGTGATTGCAAACTTGCAATTTATTCACTCAAATCTTTTCAAAAGCTCAAGTTCATACTTCAACTAATACAAAATTATACCCTTATCAGAGTACAAAATCTTCATCCCTAAAAAATATACCATATTTCCTAGATCAATCATATAAAATCATTCATCAACACCTTTTTGAACTTGACTATCTCATCTAAACAACTATCTCTTAGCAATATGTCATCAACATAGAGACATACCAGAATCATATTGCTATCAGATGTATGTTGAACATAAATACCATACTCCATCTCACATTTTCTAAATTCTCTAAGCTTGAAAAATGAATCAATTTTCACATTCTAAGCTTTATGAACTTATTTCAGTCCATACAAGGATTTATGTAACTTGTACATCATCCCTTCCTAATTCTTTTTCACAAATACAAAAGGTTGTGACACATAAACTTCCTCATGTAAAGATTTCACATCTAAATGTATCAGAGACCAATTTTTATTAGCAGCTATAACAATCACTAATATGAGTGTTTCATGCCTAGCTACAAGTGCAGACACCTCAAAGTAATCAAATCCAGCTTTTTGTAGAAATCCTCTAGCTATTATTCTTGCTTAGGGTTTAACAATTGATCCATCTAGCTTCGGTTTTAACTTGTAAATCCATTTCATGCTGATGACTTTCTTGTTCTTTGGAAGCTTAATTAACTCTCAAGTCTTGTTTCTTTCTATAGCCTCGTCTTCTTATTTCATGGCCTTCGGTCACACTTTTTTCTTGTCAAACTCTACAAATCGTATTGGTATTTGTATGATTATTTGTGGAATTTAAACCTATAAAGAATCTTCTTCGGATGTTGGACTACCTTTAGAGGTTGAGCAACCTTCAGAGGCATGACCACATTCAAAGGTATGATTACCACCCGATTCTGGATCATCATCAAAATCTAGATCAAAATCCGATTCACCTTCAGATTCTTATTTAGACTCATCTTCAAAGGCATAATCTCCATCAAAGTCTTCTTCAGACTCATCTTCAGAGGTAGAATCTCCTTCATAGGTAGATTCTCCTTTAAAGTATGAAATATCTTTAGAACTTAACTTAGGTGTTAACACTGCATCAAAGATGGATTAAGACTTATTCCAATCCGATGCTTTTGTTTCCTTCGCAATGATATCTCTATTGACTTCCATTTTGTTAGTGATAGGACAATAAAGCTTATAAGCACTTGTATTGTGGTACCTAACCAGTAACATTACTTTGCTTTTATCATTCAACTTTTTTCTAGTAGCACATGGAATGTGTTTATAACAAACAAAATCAAATACTCTTAAATGACTCACACTTTACATATCTCTAGTCCACTTCTCAAAAGGACCAGTTTCCTTCAGCTTCTTAGTTGGACAACTGCTGAGCACATATAATGCATTGGCAACAACTTCTCCCCACAAAGTGTGAATAAACTTCTTCTCATTTAGCATGCCCCTTATCATATCAAGCAAAGTCATGTTTCTTATTTCAGCAAGACCTTTTCATATCAAGCAAAGTCATATTTCTTCTTTCAGCAAGACCATTATGTCGTGGAGTATATGGAGCAGTCACCTCATGTTCAACTCCATTCTCTTCACAAAGCCTTTTAAACTCTTATGAGTCGTACCCACCCCTCCAACATCATTTATGAGAACTTTCAGCTTCTGACCACACTATTTCCCACCTTCACCTTGAACTTCTGAAACTTAGAAAACACTGCATGCTTAAACTTGACGAGTGATACCCATGTCATTCTTATAAACTCATCCACAAATGATACAAACTACTCGTTTCCTTCAAGTAAAGGTACTTCAAATGGTCCACATACATCAAAATGCACTACTCCCAAAGCATGTTTTTCTCTTGGAGTCACTTCTGATTCTAACGGGAATCTAGATTGTTTTCCTTTCATGCATATATCACGTGACTTTTCAGGCTTCACAATCTTAGAAATTCCATGTACCAAATTCTTAAAATTCAAATGCCCTAGACTTTTGAAGTTCAGATGCCACAATCCCTTATGCCAAAATTTACTATCACCTTCAACACCTTTTGCATTAAGGCATTTAATTTAAGTTGTTTTCACATTCATTTTGAATGTTGTGATGTTTTCTTGTTCATATTGTATAATCAACTTCTGATCAAAATCATACAACTTTAAGAGTCTGTCATTAATAGTAATTGAGAAACCTTTCTTAAATAGTTTACATACATTCATCTGGTTGCTATTCATGTTAGGAACATACCAAACATCCTTGATCAAAACAATTTTGTCATTCTTCACTCTGACTTTGACATTTCCTAGTCATTCAACATTAAGGTACATATCATCAGTACATTTGATATTTGTCCTATTTCTTTAGTCAAAATCAATCAATCATTGTTCGTTTCCAATTAGAGGATTTAAGAAGCCAGTGTCTATATAGCACCAGTCTACCAAATATCCACCATCAGATTCAGAAGCCATCAATAACACAGGTCCATCATTCGAATCTCCTCTGACCATGTTTACTTCTTCTGATTTCCTTTCCTTGTTTTACCAACAGTCAACATCAAAATGGTTAAACTTATTACAACAATAACATTGAACCTTCTTCTTGTCAAACTTATCCTTTCCTTTCTGATGTTTTTTCTCATCAGAGTTAGAGGCTTCTAACTTTTGATAACCACCACCATGTCTCTTTTTGGCCTCTGACTAATATTGCTTCTGATTCTTCTTACTAGAAGACACTTTTATAGCCTGCTTTACCACTCTTTCAAAGTTTCATTCAATCATATGCAACTCTTATGCCTTTATACTACTCTACAACTCTTCAATTCCCATGGTTCTAAGAACTTATAGTGTTCAATTGCCACAACAATGAAATCAAAATGAGGAGTAAGTGATCTCAGTACCTTTTCAATGATTACATGTTCAGAAAGAGTTTCTCCACGAGATTTCATTTAATTTGTGATCAAAATCACTCTAGAGACGTAATCATGTACCTTCTCATTGTTCTTCATGTTTAGATTCTCATACTACTTACGTAGAGACTGAAGTTTTACCTTCTTTACTGATGCATCATTACCGTAATACCATGCCTATGTGTCCCACACAGCCTTCACCGTCATTGAATCAACGATCTTCTATTACACATTTGTATCCACACACTAATAGATATAGAATAACTCCTTCCAATATTTCTTCCTCGTTTCTCTTTACGTGTTTCTTTATGCTTTCATTGCATCTGAATCAATAACATCTTGAGCATCAAACAATACACGCATCTAAATTATCCACCGATTCCAATTCTTTCCATCAAATACTAGAAGCTTTGTGTTCAAGCTATCGTTTATCTTCGTTCTTGTGCAAATCACTCAGGTCTCACCAACACTCGTGTTTTTCAATCCTGCATAGTCACAAAATGTAATTTTGTTTAGATTCTAATCCTCAATTCATTATGCATTGAATGAACATAATTAATCACACATGCCTCACGTACACCCACATTTCTCTGTGAATCGAACCAAAACTCTAGATACCAATTATTGGTGCACAAGAATGAAGTAGATGAAGATGATGGAAGAGAGAGAGAGAGAGAGAGAGAGAGAGAGAGAGAGAGAGAGAGAAAGAGAATCATAACTAACTTTTTCTTTCTAATTGAAAATGGTTTCAAAATGAATTAGTTACAAAATGAAACTTGAGGTCAATATTAATACAATCAGAACAACTAAATGAAACTCAAATTAAATCTAAATACAACTCGAAATAAAATGCTAACTTAAGTGTGAATTTGGACTACACTTAAAAAGGTTCCCACTTATGAACTTGGAACTCGTCATTGGACTGAAGTTCTCGACTCTTCAATGGTCCCCACTTCTTAACCAGAAACTCTTCATTGGACCGACATCCATGAATATATCTCTGATATACATGATGCATGAATGCGACGAACAATATAAATGCAATACTTCTATCAACCACCAACTCCAACATTCGTCTTAGGTTCCTCTCTGAACCTCAGACTCGTCATCGAACCAGAGTCCCAAACTTGTTATTGGTCCCCTTTATGAACCACTAACTAGTCACTAGAGCGAAGTTAGTACACCTTCAATACAAGGTCACAATGAATGGTTCCTCTCTGAACCAATCACCTCGACATAATTCAACATAATATATAAACATCACCAATATAAGGCCACAACAATGGTTCCTCTCTGAATCACACAACTTAAAATAACTCAACAATGATATATATATATATATATATATATATATATATAATTACAACTCAACACAATACATATAATTATATAATTACTGAACAATACTCACCAACCGAAATGGCACAGTCACGGAGATCATGAATGATAGATTCTTGAAACTCACCACACAAGTTGCAAGTCGGATTACACAACTACAGCCAGTGGAGATAAGCATTTGTGATGAGGCCATTATGAGAGATTTTCCAAATGAAAACTTTGATTCTCTAAGGAACTTTGAGAGTCCAAACATTATCCCAATGTAAGTTACTTTGATTAACTTTAGATGTGGAGTGGATGTCATAAATGCTTGATATGGAAAACATGTCGAAAGTGGTTCCGCTCCATAAACAGACATCAAATAAGAAGTTCAAGGGAATAAGAGGTAGAATGACTTGAAGCTTTAGTAGAACACAACACAAGAGAAAATCTTGCTCAAGAGATTCCAATTCCAAGTTCCACGAGGATAGATAAGGTCCTTCAAACTAGTGATAGAGATTCTAGGGAAAACATACACTTGAATATGATCTTTGAGAGCAATGTCCGGAGCCACCCACATGTCATTCTAAACATTGATAATGAAGCCATTACCCACTTCCATGTAGGATAAACTGTCAAGAGTGGGTTTCAACTCAACAATGGACTTCCATATGTAAGAATCAGTAGGCTTGGCTAAAAGCTGACCAAAAGCAGTGTGACGAGCATGATATTTACTATTCATAAGTGTTGTCCAAAGGGAATCTTGTATGGTTTTGAACGTCAAACCCAACTTAGTTAAACAAGCTTTATTCATTATCGTAAGGTTGCACATGCCAAGTCCACCAAACTGTTTTGTCTTACACAAAATTCTCTACTTGATAGAATGTAAATGTTTCTTGTTGGCAGTGTCGCCCCATGAAAGCGCATTGGCAACAATGGAATTTTTCGATGCACACTTTAGGAATCTCCATGGTCGTCATAACGTAAGTAGGAATAACTTCTATGACATCTTTGGCCAAGGTAATTCTACCAACAAAGGACAAAAAATTACTTTTCCAACTGGACAATTTGGATTGAATTTTGTCAATAAGATGATCGAAATCTTCGAGCTGAGGTTTCCTTCCAATGATGGGCATCCCAAGGTAATTACTAGTAGAAGTAACCTCTTTCAAACCAATATAAGAAGTTAGAAGTCTTCTGGTATGGAGAAGATTATTCCAAGATAACACAACGTAATTGATTGCATCTTGATTGGAGTTTACGAAGCTATAGTTCTATTCATTTCGGTTCAACCATATCACAATATTTCCTGCATAAACTCTAAAACAAAATGTATAACTTACCAATAGCCCAAACAAATTTAGACTTATAATAAAATTATGAAATTCTTCACTTTAAAAATTCGTTAAACATTTTTTCTAACTCAACCGACCACATCTCAAACGGACTTACGAAACTCAAATTACGCGTGAAACAAGATGACCAACGCAAAACTGAAATTTGACCAGGCCTCTTATTTAAAAACCATATAACTGTTATTGATGTAACACTTTTAAACCCAGTTTCCTCACTTCAACCGAAAAATTAACGCGTTATCTTTCTAACGCAAGTAACTCCACCTCAAATAGACTTACGGAACTCAAGTTATGCATGAAACAAGACTGTTAATCCCCTTCTATGCCTATCTGCGATTTTTCTAATTTTCTCCATATTGAACATATCAAAAATCGTCTGTTTGAGTCTCAACCGCCCTAAAACATACAAATAAACATAACTTGAACAATATAACTCAAACATCACATATTCAACGTGTTATCATATCAAACAATACAAATTCAACATCTTTACTCTCGCTTTATCATAATTATCAACATCATTTATTAATCCAACATTTATACTCTCGCCTTATCATAAGACATCAACATACCTAGTTTCTTTCTTTTTTACTTTTTAGTTGTTGTTAGTTGTTACTCTTATGTTGTGTTATGTAATCTATAACTTCTTTTTGTTTTCTTTATTCTTCCATTTTGTATGTATTTAAGATTTAACGGTGGATTGGGCTTGACATCTATTGGCCCAAAAACAAAAGACATGTTTTATTCTAAAATTATATATTTTTTTTAATGTTTTTTTAATAAAATAAACCATAGTTAAATTTTAAATTAAAATAAATAAAATTAAAAATAAAATTTATAAAAGGGCATCCAGTTTTTATATTCAAATTATTAAACTTTACTTTATAATCCAACTAATTTTATAAGCTCTACATTAAATATGAAATGTTATAGATAAAATAGTAAATGAATATGAATTTAATTGAAATGCACTGACAATATAAAATAGTTTTATAATATTAATGAATGGTAACCATCCGATCTAAAATTATATTTGACTTTTATTTTAATTATATTTAAAGTAATGATTATGAACGGTTGTGATGGATTAAGAATATACATTTTTTACATTAAGAGTGCATAACAATTAATCCTAATTAATATTTAATGATTCGAGTATATATTACTAACAATATGAACAATACACATTAATTTATTTATATATTTTAACAATACACATTAATTTAGTTATATATTTTAAAAATCGAATATTTTCTATGCGTAATTACAGAGATTAACACTTGATGATAAAACTCTAAAGAGAATTTAACACAGTTACGTGCACCAAATTATTTGAAAATTATATTTTAAATGATAATTATAAATACACAAAAATATAAGAAAATGTATAAATAAAATTGCTAGAGAAACTTAATTTATAATGGGTATTTTTTTCTGCAGAAACAAATGGCCCTTTTATAAAAAAAGAGAGACTATAAGCCCAAGAAAAACTAAAACCCTATAAAACAAAAAAAAACTTGGTTATAAGTAGGGCTAACGTGTACAAGCAATTGTTTTAGGGGGTTTATTCATTCATCGTTTCATCTCGTAGCCGCCGCAACACTTCAACCAGCAACCTCCAAATCCAATGGTACGCAGCCTTCACCTTCTGTTCTCCGATTTTGAATCTCCTTTTCATTTCCTCAAATTTTATGATGTGTTTTTATGAACTGAACTCAGGCTTCCGAGGCGAAATTGGCGAACCCTATGAGGGATATCAAGGTTCAGAAGCTTGTCCTCAACATCTCCGTTGGTGAGAGTGGAGATCGTCTCACAAGGGCTGCCAAGGTTTTCATTGCTTTACTCTTTCGATTTTTTTGTTTCGATTTAAATTATGTTATTTATTTATAATTTTTATTTGTGTTGTAGGTGCTAGAACAACTAAGTGGACAAACCCCAGTGTTCTCCAAAGGTTAGTTCGCTTCAGTTTTTTTATTGTTTGTAATCGGTATGGATCTAAAGGCTATTTTAATTTAAGGCCTGTTTATAATTTGGTTTTATCACCATGGAAGAAATTCTATAATTTTTTATTTGAAAAGTTAATTTTAATGTTGAGGCTTTTTTAGGGTTAATAATGTGATGCCAATTGTTTTATGTTTTTTTATAACAATGTGAAGGCTTTGATAGTAGGGGTAGTGTTGTTAGTTTGAGTTTGGTTGTGATTTGCAATGATAAAAAGTTTGAACTTTTGACTTATGTGGAGGTAGGGTTTGTTATGTTATGTTTATGGGTCTTATAGGGGAATCAGATTGGTTTAAGCATATGTGAACTTGAATGAGTGGTCTTTGTAAGTTTGTATGAAAAATGTGTGAAAATAATTGATGTGAGTTTCAAAGAATTTATTTCTTTTGCTAAAATTGTGAGCTTATTGTGGTTTTGATAAGGGCTTTTACTTCTGATAGAACTTGATTATTATGGCTTCTGTTCAATTAAACCTCCTTTTCCTTTTTGAAAGGAGTCTATGGGATGCATTTACTTGGATATCTGGTGTTGTCTCATTTTTATTTTCTTGGATTTTGTCAGCAAGGTACACTGTGCGATCCTTTGGTATTAGAAGAAATGAAAAAATTGCTTGCTATGTAACTGTTAGAGGTGACAAGGCAATGCAACTTTTAGAGAGTGGACTGAAGGTGAAGGAGTATGAACTTTTGAGGAGGAACTTCAGTGACACTGGATGCTTTGGCTTTGGAATTCAGGAGCACATTGATCTTGGAATCAAGTAAGTTTATAAACAACATTAGAGTTTCATGATAATACTCCATAGAGTTTAACATTTGAGGCAGTAATTTTGTTAATTTGACATAGGCCAAGTTGATTTTTATTAGAACTATTTACTCATTATCTCTGACACTTTATAATCTACTTCAGATATGATCCATCTACTGGTATCTATGGTATGGACTTTTTTGTTGTTTTGGAGCGTCCTGGTTACCGTGTTGGACGTCGCCGTAGATGCAAAGCCCGTGTCGGAATCCAACACCGTGTTACCAAGGATGATGCGATGAAATGGTTCCAAGTCAAGTATGAGGGAGTGATCCTTAACAAATCTCAGCAGATCTGAGTTATTTTATGTTAGGTTACTGTTTTTGGCACCTATAGTTTGTCGTCTTTAAGATATTACTGTCTTAAGTTCTTTGAAATTTTTGATGGATTGTGATATTTTGATTTTTCTGCTATTTCATGATGTAGCACTTGAGTTCTTACCCTGTTTAAATACTTCCAAGTTTCTGAATGCAGTTTTAGTATGTCAAAATCTACTTTATTTTCTTGGCTTCACGTTTGGGCTTTTCTGAACCTTGTAGTAATGTCAGTTGTTTTGTTTTTCTGGCTTCTCAAATGCCAATAGTGTCGAGTTCTTCAATTTTAGTTAAAATTAGTTAAAATTGCCGTTCTTTTCATGTTAAGGTAGTAGTTTAGTTTTGTAGTTACTTCCAAATCACACACATAAAACAAAGCTAAACGTGACAGAGGTTTGTTGGATTGCAAAATCTCTACCAAATTAAGTACCTCTGCTTATAAACACCCAACCCTTGAGTGTGTAGCAGTGATCGCAGAGGTGTCAACGGTCATTAGGGAACTTCTAAGTATGTATTGCTTCTTATCTTATATATTAGATTGTTAACAAATAAATATGGGTGGCAAAACTGGCTCAGCTTGTATGAAATGCTTGTTCTATTTGCAATTATTTTTGGAACGGTTAAAGATTATATCCGCACATTCGAAAAGAAGCCTTGCAAGATTATGAGAAGCCTTGCAAGATTATGAGATAATTGAGTGTTGAACAAGAAGGAATTTAATTGCGTTAGTGATAATTAAAGTTCTATTTATTTGGCAAACAATCATGTGTATCATGTCAAAACACTATTATGGGTAGATAATTTAGGGGTATGTGAGTACACTATTATGGGTAGATAATTGAGGGGTATGAGAGATTCGGTGATATTATTATAAACTGATCTCTAGTATTGATATATCAACTAGAAATAGAATAAATGTTTAATATATAACAGAAGAGAAATGCTAAAGCTACACTAAAATTTGACACTATATATGTACCATTCAATTCACTTTTTTCTTTATTTTATTATTTTGTGTGTATTGCTTTTTGAACCACAGTGAAAATATAGTTCAAGACTACGGTGTATAACTTATACGGTGTTAAAATTTGGTATACGGTGTTAAAATTTGGTGTAACAATAGCACATCTCATAACAGAAATACTCCATAGACCCTTTGAATTAAAGTTTTGGATGAATTTGTGATAAAGTTTTGAATTAAAGTTTTGGATGAATATATGATATAAAAATATCTTGAATCCTGAAAATAATAGAGAAAATAATACGGCTATATAGACTTTGTATAAGTATATGTTTGATGCTGTTAAAGTTTAAGTTTACATGTATGTATCCAAATAAGTTCAAAAGAAAATACAAGCATGCATGATATTGAATCTATACATAATAGGAGAAATTAACTAAGCAGTTGGATAAGAAGAATCCATGGCAATGCCACACAAGCCTTCCTTAGCAGCTATACCTCTTTGCATCCTTATGTATCCTTTCTCACCCCACACAGTGCCCCATGAATTCTTAACCAACCAATAATCACTTCCATTTGCACTTCCATAACCAACTGCTGTAACACCATGATCTAACTCTGTTCCACATTCTCCTGTATATATTCCATGCGAATAAAACATGAAACTTGAATCACTTGCATCAATTGATACTGATATTGGTTGATTTGCCACTGCTTTCAGAAGTGCATCCTCACTGTTCACCGGAACTTTCTCGTATCCCTTAATCTTAGCAACAGGAACGGTTGTTGCAGTGTTACAACTTCCATCCGTTGCTTTATAAGGGTAATTAGTCTCACTTGTGATTCCACCATTTTTAATGATAAATTCGAAACCATCTTCCATTAATCCTCCTTCACAGCCTTGGTCTTCACCCTTTGTATCACAGTCAACTAACTCTTGCTCTGAGAGAGATACTAGTTTGCCTGTTGTTATTTGGTTGATACCTTCCGTTGCAGCAACGGTTGAAAATGCCCAGCAACTCCCTTGATTCATTTTCAATATAAATATTAATTATTTGATTCAAATAAATTCATAATAAAGTATTGGTAAAATATTGTTTGTTGTTTATCTTACTAACCACATTGACCTTGGTCCTTGATTGGAGTGACAGCTCCTTTTACCCTCCAATCTACAGATGCTGGAATAGAAGTAACATCTTCATACTTAAATGATGTTGAAGTTAACTCAGTTGAAGACCTCTTTTTGTAACCATTACGGGAAGCTTTAAACTCTTCTAGTGTCAAATCAGCTAGGTGATTAACACTTAGTTTGTAAGGTTTGTTGTCGGCAGCATTGAATGATTCAATGAACTCAACATTGTCCTTGAATATCATGAAACGTCTGTCTTTCTCAACATCATCTTGATATACTTTGCCATATTCTGTTATCCATTGCTCGTGTCTTTCTACTAAGGATGGCGATGATGTTGATTGTTGCAGCTTTCGGGACATTACATTGGTGATACCGAGAGCAAGGATGAGGAACAAAACAGACATGTATTGTTTTTGGTTGTTAGAAACCATTTCTTCTTATCAAAGTAAGCCTGGTTGAGTTGAGGTGTGTGTTGGAGAAAGAAATGTAAATTGGTATGAATTGAAGGAAATATGTTATTGGTTGTATATATAGGAGATCAAAAACTTTATACAAATCTGAATCTGCATGATTGCTTTCTTATTCAAGATTCCTTCCACGGCATACTGGTTTTTATTTTATATTATTATTACTTTTAACAAATAGGTTAGCTTGTGTTTTGTCTAAACTAAACGGCTTTGCAACTGTGAAAAATTATTAAAATATTTAACTAAAGTTTACTAAACAGAATATGGAACAACATTAAATTATGGGCAGCAAAAAACAATGAATTAAGTAAGATTCTTCTTGATTAGAGTTTTATTCATAAATGATGGGCTTAACATATGGGGATTGGATTTCCTTTCACGGAAGTTTGTTGCATGACATGACATGGTTTAGATGAAGCAAAATAACATTTGTATATTCTCTACTTTGAACATAATCTGTTAGGAACTAGTTTTACTACTATAATTCATTTCATTTGATATTTGCTTGTTGTATTGGACATGCACTGCTATTGATTTAAGTAGCTATTTTTTTTAAAAGGATAAGAAATTTGTTCTTGACCTCAGTAATTACGGTTCAGAGTGTTGAACGATCCACCGCATCACATGTAGTACAATAATGTCTTCCAAGTCAAAAATACTGGTGATATCGATCTAAGATCAATTGAACGAATCTCTCCATTCCACGTCAAGAAATTAACAAACGGTTATAACCACCTTACTATATAAGGGGGAAAACACATATCTCTAATACTTTTGAATTCAAATTTCATATCTATCTCATTCTCATACTGACTCGAGTGTTGTAGTACTAACCTTATAGATCAACTCATCTTCCACTGCATCGAAAACTCAAATCCATTGTTGCAATCCACATTCTCTTATCACCGATTAATTATGGTTCCCTCGCAAAACAGTGACACTGTTTATGAAAATCAGTATCTGATTCCGGCATTTTCCACGTTTGAACATTCATCTCTCGATTCACTGAACAAAACTTCCTCAACCTAAAAATTCAGATTTCCTGAATTCAAACTGTAGATCTTTGTTCTAGATCATTTTCGATCAAAGATTAACATTGCTCCTTAGATCTCCACTAGATCCAATAGCAATGGCAAGTTCAAGAGTCACTTGCTCTACCACGCAACACAAAGCACACGCAGTTGCAAGAGAACCACTTCCCCCTCCGTAAAACGGTAGCGATCAAAATTCTTGATTGTTAGACGATGGCACGATCTAGAAGGGGGTTGAATAGAACGTTTATTAATCTTTGGCGTATTTAAAAAAAAATTAAAGTGTGCGAAAGCGACCGGATCACTATCGTCTAAAACAAACCATTATTGAAAAAAACAGATATACGAAACTGAATGGGATGATTAAGATAAGAGAATCAAAATATTATCAATCAATTACTCAAATACTAATTACTTGATGTCATTATTTCCAATAAAGAATTAAAGAGGAATTGACAAAATATCAAATGGCTTGTGTGCTATCAATTTCACAAACACTTGGTGTGCAAAATACACCAAGTGTTAATTTCTCTTAAAATTGTAGTGCAGAATTTTTCTCAATTGCGATCAAAATGATAGCAATGAAGTTTCCAAGTAACCTTAATATGCTACAATCAAAATGAAATAGTGCTAACACTTGATATCACACAAGTTTCAATTAATACAAAATTAAAGAGATTGGGAAAATGAGAGAGAGATAAGATTTGTTTAGGATATATCCCTTTTCGTCCTCGCTTAGGGTACGTTTGTCCTCAATTCAAAAAATTAGAATTGAGATATGAATAAAATCAGAATGCAAAGTTTACAACAAGAGAAATCCTAGAAATCCAACTATTTAACCATATTGTAAAGGTTGATTCTAGTCACTTCTCTTCCCTTGATTTAAGCCAAATCAAGTGCATCTAACACTCCGAACAAACCTCCGGTTACCGCTACTCCCTTGATCGAATCCACAATTCTTCAAGATTTTCACACGACTAATTTCGACCGCAAGACGTTTGACCCCAAATCTTTCAAGATAATCCTCTGGTTAACTTACTCCCTTGACATAACCCACCGTTCTTCAAGGTCTTCACTCCGCTGAATTCGAATTGCAAAGACTTGTGCAAAAAACTCTAAATCGCTCAAGATCTTGGAGGACAAATCCTCAACCCAAACTAGATACACAATCCTACGTTTGGACGTTATCACCACAACAATGCAAAAGATTAACATAAATGGTTATGTGTAATTGTTGAAGAATGAATATGAAGAGCAAAATTATGTGTTTATCTTTCACTTTTCTTGTTAGTTCCAATGATAATGAGATAAAATAATATATATGATACATAGACCAAGAAACAATAATGACAACATTTTTTAACACACCACAAAGCAGAAAATACACACACTCGGCAAACGGTCGACTTGAGCATAAGGGTGGGTCGATCTGAGCATACCCAACTCCACAACATTTGCAAAAAATAGGCTATATGTCGAGCAAAATAAGGTTATGAGTCGACTCAAATTGTTTTTCCAACATGAGTCGGATTATGGGTCGACGCGAGCAGACCCGTGAGACACCATTTTTGAACATGCATGGATGAGTCGACCACTCCAAGGTATGAGTCGATGAAAAAACTCTAAATATCAAAAATTTGAGAGTGTTTTGGTCTACCCAAACCATTCTTGTATAGACTTAAGGTATCAACTATGATCAAGTGCACAACTAACATATATGAGATACTTATATATGTATAGACACATGAATTAGTATTTTGAGCATGTTAAGAATGAATGCAATCTAAGACGCGATGACATCGTCCAAAGTACAAAGTACGAGCTACTACAAGGTTTGTCATCATTAAAACAAGGATCAAGGAACTTTTCCCACACATAATCCCTTTTTTATGATGTAAAAACCATTGCAAAATCTTCAATTTATTGAGTACTTTGATAGACATCCTCCCCCTGGTTTTATGCATTCCTTTTTGATAAAAAATCAGCTTTATCTTTATCTTTGTTAGGTTGTCTTTTGCTTTAGTTCTTATCCCCCTTTGACAACATTAAAAAGAGCGAAGCACAAGGTCAACCGAAATCAAAACATATTCACATACACACAATCATACTCTTTGCACCAGATAAACATCAACAAACTTGTAGAAATATGGAATATTTTTATATATCTTGTAAAGAATACATAAGAGGTATTTATAGACTATAAGTCTATCTAAATAATTATTTTTTCTATAAATGCTAATCTAGTCATAATGAGCTATAATGAGCAACTAATGAGCTATAATTATTCAAGATATTCTAATAATAATACTAATATTACAACACTCCCCCTCAAGCTGGGGAATGGATATCTATCATCCCTAGCTTGCAAGTAAGATCTCGAAACCGCTCCAAGGGAAGTCCTCTGGTGAGCACATCAGCTAATTGAAGTCCTGATGGAACATACTGTGTAGAAATAAGACCATTATCCAATTTCTCTTTGATGAAGTGTCGGTCTATCTCTATATGCTTTGTTCTGTCGTGTTGGACCGGATTGTGAGCAATACTAATGGCAGACTTATTATCGCAGAAAAGTCTCATAGGAGCTTCATACTTTATTTTCAAGTCATCTAGAATGATCTTCATCCACAACAGTTCACAAACTCCTTGAGCCATGACTCTAAACTCTGCCTCTGCACTTGATCTCGCAACTACATTCTGTTTCTTGCTCCTCCATGTCACTAAATTTCCACCTAGGAACATACAATATCCAGTGGTGGATCTCCTATCAACAATCGACCCTGCATAATCTGCATCAGTATAAACTTCCATAGACAACCGCTCACTTTTCTTGAACAGTAGTCCTCTTCCTGGGCTCATCTTTAGATACTGCAAGATTCTATCCACAGCCTGTAAGTGTCTCTCCTGAGGGTCATGCATGAATTGACTGACAACACTAACCGGATAAGCTATGTCAGGCCTAGTGTGAGATAGATAAATGAGTTTTCCCACAAGTCTTTGGAATTGAGCTTTATCAACCCTTGGGCTTTCCTCATCACTCCCAATCCTGTGGTTTTGCTCTATAGGCACTCTGGCGGGTTTACAACCCAACTTGCCAGTCTCTTTGAGAAGGTCAAGGACATATTTTCTCTGAGAAATGAAAATGCCTTGTTTTGAGTATGCTACCTCCATATCTAGGAAATATTTCAACTTTCTAAGGTCCTTCATTTCAAACTGAGCTGCCAACTCCTTCTTCAATTTTTGCTTCTCAAATTCATCATTACCTGCTATGATCATATCGTCTACATAGACCAACAAAAGAGTGAGTTTACCATTTTGAGCATGCTTTCTAAAGAGAGTATGATCACCTTGGCTTTGTTTATACCCCAAGGACACCATTACATGAGTGAGCCTCCCAAACCAAGCTCGGGGTGATTGCTTGAGCCCATATATGGCCTTCTTTAACCTACAAACTTTATTACTTCCTGAAATAAGGTCATATCCGGGTGGGATTTCCATATACACCTCTTCCTCCAAATTTCCATGCAAGAAAGCATTACATGCTTCATTTCAAACTGAGCTGCCAACTCCTTCTTCAATTTTTGCTTCTCAAATTCATCATTACCTGCTATGATCATATCGTCTACATAGACCAACAAAAGAGTGAGTTTACCATTTTGAGCATGCTTTCTAAAGAGAGTATGATCACCTTGGCTTTGTTTATACCCCAAGGACACCATTACATGAGTGAGCCTCCCAAACCAAGCTCGGGGTGATTGCTTGAGCCCATATATGGCCTTCTTTAACCTACAAACTTTATTACTTCCTGAAATAAGGTCATATCCGGGTGGGATTTCCATATACACCTCTTCCTCCAAATTTCCATGCAAGAAAGCATTTTTCACATCAAACTGTTGCAACTCCCAATCAAAGTGAGCTGCCAAGGAAAGAATGATTCTTACAGTGTTCCTTTTTGCTACTGGAGCAAATGTCTCTTCATAATCAATTCCATAGGTCTGGGTGTATCCCTTTGCAACTAGCCTCGCCTTGTATCTATCGAGAGTACCGTCGGATCGGTATTTTACCGTATATATCCACCTGCAGCCTACTGGCCTCTTGTCATTTGGCTTCTCAATAATCTCCCAAGTCCTATTTTTCTCTAGTGCATGCATCTCTTCATTCATGGCTTGAATCCAGTTCTTATCCTTTAATGCTTCTTGTACTGATGCAGGGACTCTTATAGAGTCAATAGCTGAAATAAAACTTTGGTGTTGCACAAAAAGCTTTTTAGTAGACACAAACTGGGATATAGGGTATTTGGTACAAGACCTTTTTTCTTTTCTCAAAGCAATAGGTAGGTCATCAAGGTTTGGCTCACAAGAATTACTAGGCTCAAGGTTAGGAACACTTACCTCAGGTTCAGATGATTGGTCATCAAGGTTTGGCTCACAAGAATTATTAGGCTCAGGTTTAGGAACACTTACCTCAAGTTCAGACGATTGGACTTGTTGGGGCAGAACGGGTTTACCTTTCCACCTTTTTTGCTGGAACTGTAACTTGTATCTGTCAACATTATTATGCACTGGTATTGGTACATCACTACCATCCTCATTAGGCATCAAGGGCTCTTGTATTACAGGAATAACAGGAAGAACAGACAAATCAGGAGACGACTCTGGGTCCTATATTAGAGCAAAAACTGTAAGGACTGGAGACTCAACTTCTTGATTATTCTCCCTCTGAAATTGAGGACTGGGATAATAAGACTCGGATTCCTGAAAAGTAACATCCATGGATATATAGACACGAAGACTAGGAGGATGATAACACTTGTACCCCTTCTTATCTGAAGCATATCCTATGAAGATACATTTAATAGCCCGAGGAACTAACTTACCCCGATGAGGACCATGAACATGAACAAAGGCAGAACAACCAAAGACACGATTCTAGACTTGACATGATGGGCACGAACGGAAAGAATCGAGTCAGGATCTGCACGGGACTAACACCAGATAATACCCTAGAAGGTAACCTGTTAATTAAATAAGTAGAGGTCAAGACAACTTCCCCCTAATAAAATTTAGGAACATTCATTTGAAAGCGTAATGCTCGGGTGATTTCAAGAAGATGACGATTTTTTCTTTCAGCAACCCCATTCTGTTGTGGAGTGTTAACACAAGTCAACTCATGAACAACACCATTAGTTTTGAGAAAATTGTGAAAGATTTGGTTTACATACTCCTTACCATTGTCTGACCGTAACCTTTTAATAGGTTTCCCAAACTGTGTTTTAACCATTTGAAAAAATTTAATAAATAATTGACACACTTCAGACTTAACTTTCATAAGAAAAACCCATGTAACCCGAGTACAGTCATCAATAAAAGTAACATACCATTTTGCACCAGAAATATTGGAAATGGATGAAGGCCTCCATACATCAGAATGTACAAGATCAAAGGGTTCGACACTCCTAGTATCACTAGGGGAATAGGTTGCTCGATGGGATTTGGCAAACTGGCACACATCACAATGAAAGGAATTAACAGACACTTTGGCAAACAAGTGAGGGAATAAAGACCTTAGCATGCGGAAAGGAGGAAGTCCAAGACGTCTGTGTTGGAGCCATATTTGAGTATTTGCCCATGACTCTGAACCAGCCTGATGACACTTATTTTCCATATGAGGCAGACAATATAACTCGTTCTGTTCCTCAGCAATTCCAATCGTCTTCCCTATGGCAAGGTCCTGAAAAACACGATGAGAATGAAAAAAGGTTACAGTACAATTCAAGTCTTTAGTGAGTTTATGGATGGACAGAAGATTGTTAGAAAGCTTAGGGACATGAAGCACGTGATTTAGGTGGAGAGATGGGCTTAGGCGGATGTTACCAGATCCAACAATCGGGGTTTGGGACCCATTTGCAACGGTAATATGGCGTTTATCAGGTAAAGGTGAATAAGAAGAGAGATATGACATATATGGAGTCATGTGATCAGTTGCACCAGAGTCAATAATCCAGATATCTTTAGAACAAGAGGCATTTAAAGCTAAGAAACTAGAGTTCTTACCAGTCATGGTCAGAGAACTAGTGTTAGAGAACTTACTTAAGGAGTCCATAAAGAGAAACAAACCGTCTCGGTCTAAGAGAGGATCAAAGGGCTGCCAATGAGAAACACCAAAAAAGATGACAACCAAACAATCAAGGGCTGCAAACAGCAAGAAACAGAGGTACAACAATGAAGGTTGTCCTGAAAAACAGCAATGATGGTTGTCCTGAAAAACAACACTGAAGGTGAAACCTGTCCGGATCTACAACGGCGGTTGAGCGGTGCACGACGGCGGTAAAGTCACCGAGATCACTAGGATTTCAATATAAAGGGAACCTTGACCAAGAAAAAGGGGCCGTAATAAGAACGGCTAGTGTTTTGAGCGCGGAAACAGAGCCCCTAGAATCGGGTGCTCTGATACCATGTAGAAATATGGAATATTTTTATATATCTTGTAAAGAATACATAAGAGGTATTTATAGATTATAAGTCTATCTAAATAATTATTTTTCCTATAAATGCTAATCTAGTCATAATGAGCTATAATGAGCTATACAAGACAGCAACTAATGAGCAACTAATGAGCTATAATTATTCAAGATGTTCTAATAATAATACTAATATTACAACAAAACCACTCATATAAAATCATGTTAATGCAAGAGATATAATCATAAATATGATATGTAACATAGAAAAGAAATTTAGCACATGACATAACTAAATTAGTTCAATAGATGTTCCCAAGTAAAATAAAACAACACACAATAACATAAAGAAAAAATGAAATGCACTAAATGAAAACTAAACAAATAAATCCTCTATAGTATCATATCTTTGTGTAGATTACCTCGTCTTCTCCTTGTATGGTCTTCGTATCAGTAAAATCAAGGACAGTCTGGTTAAGAGTATTGAAGGCAACAGAAAGAGATCAATGTTAATTTTCCGCACTCTCAACCATAGTATCAAATCTATGCACAACGGGGGATGAGAACATATCAATGTTCTCACTTTGAGCTTGAAT
The DNA here is from genome assembly GCA_963966055.1 of Lathyrus aphaca. Taxonomy (NCBI): domain Eukaryota; kingdom Viridiplantae; phylum Streptophyta; class Magnoliopsida; order Fabales; family Fabaceae; genus Lathyrus; species Lathyrus aphaca. The sequence continues at coordinate 154,675,098 of OZ014521.1, forward strand.
TTGACCCTACAAAGATACACTTTGTGCTTGAATCTAACCCTGTAGAATTGTGAACATTTCCTCTTGAAGTGTGGAAAAGTATTATTATTGAAATTGCATGTTCCTTAACATTTCTAGAACTTCAGAGTTATTCTATAGGTATTAAGTAGGAGATGGGGGAGTAAAGGATGATCCTTGGTTGGTCCATCCAATGTGTTGACATTCTCCCCGACCTTGGTTATCATAAGGATTATGTACAGGTGAATCACCTAGCCAATTTCCATGGTCGTCAACATGCTAGTTATTGAAATTCTGGGATCAGATATGTGATGTCGAAACGGATGTTTAGACATTGATATCCTAAGCAATAAATTAGTGAGCTAGTAAATTAATTAACACAGGAAATTGTTAACCCAGTTCAGTGTATCTCCACACTTACATCTGAGGGCTACCAAGCCAGGAAGGAAATTCAATATAAGTAATATTAATTAGGGAGTTAAACCAATCAGTTTAATCCTTCACTTAATATCTACCCAAGGCAATTTCTATCTAAGACTCTACTTAGATATGAGTACCTACTCACTCCCCCTCAATCACACAGTGATCTCTAACTTAGAATGATTAATAAAGTTGATTGGCCCAACTTCCAACACGAATTTCTGTATTTCGCAGCGAAGAATAGACTCAAACAAGCAATGTTGGAAATGCAGAAATTTGAAAGGATGCAGCAATGAGTCGAGTCATGGGTCGACATGTGGAGACTCGCGCCTAATGAAATGAAATCATGAAGTGAAAAAAATGAAACTAATGAAAAATGCATGTCATAAATGCAGTAAATACAATTCTTAAACAAGTTCACACATACTTCAAACATAGAAATGGATTAAAACTTATCCAAAACATAAAATAAACATCAAGATAATACATATTATAGAACAAGTTCATATATATATATATATATATATATATATATATATATATATATATATATATATATATATATATATATATATATATATATATATATATATATGATCAAGATAAGTCAAGTAGATATGAACGATATTACCTCCAATGAAATTAGACGATGAATGCCTTCACATAGCTTGCATTTAACAGTGTAATTAATCAAAGTATTGACAAGCATAGATATAAAGCACGCAACATATTCAAATTACAAGCGATCCGAGATATCGAGAACACCAAGTTCCCAACGAATGTTGAAGAAGGGTTCTGTAGCAAGTGATTTTGTAAAAATATCTGCAAGTTGATTCTTGCTATCAACATGCTCGAAAACTACATCACCTTTCTCTACATGATCCCTAAGGACATGATGGAGAATTTCAATATGTTTAGTGGCTGAATGTAGTACGGGATTTTTGGTTAAATTAATAGCACTTGTATTGTTACACAAAATGGGAATATGTTCAAGTTTAACATTGAAGTCAAGTAATTGCTGCTTGAGCCATAAAACTTGGGCACAACAACTACCGGCTGCAACATATTCCGCCTTCGTTGTTGACATAGCAACGGAAACTTTCTTTTGTTATGCCAACTCACTAAGGAATTTGAGAAGAAATGAAAAGTGTCACTAGTACTTTTCCTATTTGGTTTGTAATCGGCAAAGTCGAAATCGGAATAACCAACCAACGTACAATCATTTCCCTTGGAAAACCAAAGCCCGTACTTGGGAGTACCACATAGGTATCTAAGTATGTGCTTGACGACTTTTAAATGATATTCCTTGGGACATAATTGATACCTGACATATATATATTCATTAAACATGATATATGGATGAGATGTGGTAAGATATAGGAGGGAACCTATCATACCCTTATACCTTTTTATATCTACAGTCATATTGTTCTCATTTCAGTCCAAGCTTACCGTTATGGGCATTGGAGTGTCAATTGTTTTAGAGTTAGCCATATTGAAGTGCTTGAGAAACCCATTGCAGTACTTCGTTTGGCTCACAAAAGTTCCTTCTTCAAGTTGTTTGATTTGAAGTCCGAGGAAGTAGTTTAGCTCCCACATCATACTTATCTCAAACTCTCCTTATATCAACTTAGAGAATTCCATGACCAAATTCATGTTAGTTGATCCAAATATTATATAATCTACATAAAATTGAACTAAAATGGAGTGTTTTCCTTGACGCTTAATAAAAAGGGTCGTATCAACCTTCCCTCTTGAGAATCCTTGATCTAGTAAATATTTTCTAAGGCGCTCATACCAAGCCTTAGGGGCTTGTTTAAGATCGTACAAAGCAAATTTAAACTTATAAACATAGTTAGGATATTCATGACTTTCAAATTCGGGAGGTTGAGATACATAGACCTCTTCATTAATGTATCATTTTAGAAAAGCACTCTTAACATCCATTTGGTATAATTTAAAATTTTGTGAACAAGCAAAGGCAAGCAAAAGGCATATAGCCTCGAGTCAGACGACCGGAGCATATGTCTCCTCATAGTCAATGCCTTCCTTTTTGTTATACCCTTGAGCAACAAGGCGATCCTTGTTGCGAGTTATAACTTCATTTTCGTCTAATTTGTCCCTAAACACCCATTTAGTACCAATTACTCAATGGCCTCGCAGAGGGGGGGACAAGGTCCCAACCTCATTTCTCTTGAACTGATTGAGTTCCTTTTGCATTGCTAAAAACCAATGTTCATCGATTAATGCGTCTTTGGAGTTCTTAGGCTCAATTTGAGAGACGGAAGCGGATTGATAACAAAAGTTACTTATCTTTGACTGTGTGGTTACTCCCTTTGAGATATCTCCTAGAATATTTTCGATAGGATGATCCTTGGACGATTTCCATTCCAAAGGAAGATCATTGTCATTAATTGGATGATATTCCTCCTTATTTTAAAAGACTTGATTTAACTCCTCTTTATCTTTCATCGATTCGGATTGATCAATCTTTTCTTCATAATCTTTGAGTACGTTTTTCGAAGGAACACTTGTACCATCAAAAGAAATACCTTCTCCGACAATTTTTGAACAAGATTCGTCAAAGGAAACATGTACGGATTCTTCAACGATATGTAACCTTTTATTGTATACCTTATATGTTTTACTTGATTGAGAGTATCCGAGAAAGATACCTTCATCGGCTTTTGAGCCAAATTTTCCAAGGTTTTCTTTACCATTATTTAACATAAAGCATTTACATCCAAAGACATGGATATGTGAAACACTAGGCTTCCTTCCTTTCAAAAGTTCATAGGGAGTTTTGTTGAGAATTGGACGTATGAGTATCCTATTCAAAACATAACATGTCGTATTTATAGCATCAACCCAAAAATATATAGAAAGACCGTTTTCATTGATCATGGTCCTTCCAAGCTCTTCTAAAATACGATATTTACATTCCTCTACTCCATTTTGTTGTGGAGTTCTTTGAGCGGAAAAATTATAATCAATGTCATGTGTTTCACAAAATTTCTCAAAGAGGTGGTTTTCAAATTCACCTCCATGATCGCTTCGGATAGTAACGATGCTAGTGTTCAAATTGTTTTGAAAAAACTTGGAAAAAATTTCAAAGGCGAAAAAAGTGTCACTTTTACTAGCTAAGAAAATAGTTCAACAAAATCTAGAGTAGTCATCTACAATAACAAAATCATAGTAATTTCCACCTAGACTTTTAATTCTAGATGGCCCAAATAGATCCATATAGAGAATTTCAAGGGTTCTCGATGTAGAAACAATGTTTTTAGATTTAAACGAGATCCTTGTTTTCTTCCCCATTGGCACGCATCACATAAGTGATCTTTTGAAATTTTAATTTTAGTTATACCAACTACTAAATCTTTTGAAACTACTTTATTAAGGAAGTCAAAGTTGACATGCGCTAATCGCCTATGCCAAAGCCACGAGTCTTCACTCATGGAGACAAGACATTTAGCGCTAGTCAAAGATACTTCATTAAAGTCAAACATGTATACATTGTTTACCCTCAAGCCCTTAAACACATCATCTTTTTTATTATTATGTTCTATCATGCAACAATATTTTGAAAAAGCAACTTTATATCCTTTGTCACACAATTGGCTAATGCTAATAAGATTGTGTTTAGGACCTTCAACTAAAAGGACATATGAGATAGTAGTAGAAGAGGGAATACCTATTATACATTTTCCGAGTATAGATCCCTTGTTGTTATCACCATAGGTTACAAATAATTTATTCTTAGCCACAAAGTCAAAGAATAAAGAAATGTCATTCGTCATATGTCTTGAGCATCCACTATCGTGAAATCATCTTCTCTTTGTAGATTCAAGACACTCCACCTACAAATTAAACAAGGGAATGAGGTATCCAATTTTCATTGGGTCGTTACATGTGAGTGAAACTTTGGTTGCATTTGGGCAACCATTGGAAAATGAATTTAAGAACCAAAAATCTCCAAAATCGAGATTTAGAAATAGTGTATCCCCTCTTGCAATGATAAAGACAAGTAAGTGTCATACCCTAAATTTTGACCAGAAATTTTTCGATTTTTGTTCATTTTACGCATTTTTTGCCGATATGTTGAAAATCATTTATTTTGCATCTTTAAGTTAAAACATTCATTTAATCATACATTTCATCATCACAATTGTCATATTTTATTTATTAGAATTTGTTTCTTTTTAAATAAGAATGTTTGTTTGTGTTTTAATCATTTTTGTATAGGTCTTTTAGAATTTGACCCAATCTTAAAATTTTAGTTAGAATATTTTGTCACACTTTGTAATTTAGTTATGTTTATTTTTTTTTTAGTTAAATGTTTGTTTGTGTTTTAATGTATTTCTAAGTTAATGTAATTTTAAAATGTGAGTTTAGTTTATATTAGATTGTTTAGAACTATTTTCCAATTTAATTTTAATTTAGGTTAATTTCAATTTAGTTAATTAATTTAATTTAAAATTTTCAATTTAGCTTAATTATAATTTATTTTAGAGATTAGTTTTTATTATTAATTAATTTTATTTGTTTATTTTTCTCTAATTTATTTTTTAGTCTAATTTATTTTTAAGAAAAATAGAATATAGTTAATGTAACTGGTCTTTAGATTTAGTTTGGTCTTATTATTTTGGACTCCCTATGCTTTCTCCATCAATCTTAATCCTACTACTTTTACAAGCAAAAGTGCACAGATAGCCTGCATCATAGCATCATAGGGTCTCCCCTTTTCTATTTGGATATAACCTTTGACCAAAAGGTTTATGCAAGGGGTTAAAAAAAGCTGTCAAGAAAATCTTCAGAGGATCTCTTCATAAAAAATAACAGAACCTGCAACGGGAAAAGGGGGAACAACATCAAAACCTGGAAAAAAAAAGAAAAAGAACGGGGGACTGTCTAAAAACAAAATTTTGGGGGGAGCCACAGCAAAAGAAAACATCATCACCACCCACTTGGACCTCCCTTCGATTTTCCACAGGAAACCCACAACAATCAGCAACAACAAAACGAACAGGACATCCCTTCTTCACCTCGAACACCGCAGACCCCTTTCATAGGACCTGCATATCCTCAAACCGCAAACAAAAAACCCAAGAACCTTCCTCAATCCTCTTCACTCATCAATAGCCACCACCATTCAACTTGAATCCGAAAACAAAGGACCTGTGATGTAACACATACAACACAACCAACCTTCAAACCTCCTTCCAATCTACCTTCTTCATCAACATCATCAAACAATGCCTTATTCCCTTTCACAAAAAAATCAACACAACTGAAAACAACCACACAAAAACCCCTTCTCAATCTCGCTTCCGGAAGACACCCCCCCAAACCGGTTAACAACCTTCTTCATTAAACAAAAACACTCAACTGAAAAAACCATCACCACCACTGCAGTTGAAGCCGCGAATCCGAACACAAACATGTGAACAAAACCGACGCCGCCCTAGCCACACCACCAAACCAGCAAAAGAACCACCATCGCATAACCCCCTTTGATCTCCATCAAACCATTCAAACAACAGACCTGCATATTCTCAACCCGAAACAGACGCTCAAAGAGTACCATCACCTGGTTATGGCGGTGCCGTCCAACCCGGTTTGGTCCTCCATCATATGGTGCTCTAGCAGGTAGTCAACCTCAAGCACAATCTGGTTATGGACCCCCTCAACATCAGAAGCTAAGTAGTACTCTGCTTGCATATGAACAATGACAACCACCTAACGCAGATGGAGGTTATGGTCAACTATTCACCCTCCTCCAACAATCATCTTCCTCGACACCACAACCACCACTACCAACTGTTCCTCCCTCTTCTCCTTTCCACCGCCTAAACACAAATCCGACAACCAAGCCATCGAAACTGAGCTCTTGAGAGAGAGAATCCGCGAGCGATTGTTCGAGAGAGAGAGAGATCCCACCGCGGAAGCCCGTCAAACGCAGTGAACCACAAAAGATTTCAGAAAACTGCAAACCCCACCACCCCATCTGAATCGCGAACGAAACTCAGGGACAACCACATTCGCCAAAACTACTGTCTCTCACAAAATCGAACTGTCTCCGCCGCAGACCACCATTTCCTCACTGTTCACCGACCACTGCTCATCAACCTTCAACCATCGAAACCCTAAAACTCCAAACCACAAAAAGCACTGTGACGAAATCGGCGAGCGCAAACCTAGAAACGACATTACACCAAAGCCTTAAAACTGCCGCGAAAACCATCGTCAGAACCACCCTCACTAAACTGCAACCGCCGTACAAATCTTCAAAGCTGTTGAGGCCGAGCGAGAGAGATACTGAGCGAGAAAGGTAAAGAGAAATCAGAAACGAAATCACAAAACCTTTGAGAGAGAGGTTGTCGCCGTGGGATTATTGTTTTTGGGTTTCTCCGGATCCGCGATGGCTGGGCTTTTGTATGTTTTTTTTCTTCTTTTTTCTTTAAAGAAAGATCTAACATTACCGTTCAAGTTTTTTTTTATTTTTATTCTTTTATATGAGTTTTGCTTACTGATTATGATTCATTTTTACTATAACCTTTATTTTCCTTTTTTTTTGCAGCAAGAATCTGTGTTGTTGTTGTTGTTTGTGGGCCATGGAAGCCCACTAAGTTTCTTTTCCACAACCATCCAGCGCCTCACCCTCTTTTCTTCTAATTGTCCCAAATTATTTCTCATTTTTCTTTTGATATTTGTTCTTAGTAAATATTACTAATATTTCTTGAGCTTATTTTTGAAAGATGATATTTGTTTAGTTTTATTATAATGTTATTTGAATCTTTAATTTTTTGGGGTTTATTTTGATGTTGTTTAAAATCTAAATGTTTATTTCTTGTTAAGTATACCTTTCTTGTTTGAATATTTAGATATCAATTGTCACTATCTTTTGATGTTAATTTTTGATATTCCTTTTGTCCAATTATTGATAGAATTTTTTAGTTGGACGTGATTCGAGCTTACTCGCCAGAGTGGCGATCAAATTACCCATGTGGATTCATGATTTTAAGCGCTTAAGGATGAAAATGGATGTGGATTCATGATTTTGAGCATTTAAGGATAAAAATGGATTGATCACTTGAAATTTCTGACAAATATTTTTTGAGATTGTTTACGTGCGTTGAAGAGGCAATGGACCTCCTCCATTAGGTATCACTAAACCTTGATTTCACCTCTTTTGTGTCTTGGCGCCGCGTTTACGTTTAACTATTCACTTGTACCTCACTGTCGATACTAAATCCTAAATCTCTTAAAACGATTATGATTTTCACCAAATTTTCAAAACTATTAATTTAACAAGGAATAGAATTCCGGAGTCTAGCATTCCGCACGTTCTAGAACGAACTGCAAATGGGCTAGCCCCACGCGTATTGTTCGTTCACTCCTTCGTTATTAATCGCATCGATTCTAAAACGTCCTATCCACGCCTTAATTAATTTATGGAAAAAAGGAACTCCGGAGTCTCGCACTCCGCACGTTCTGGATTGAACCGCAAATGGGCTAGCCTCACGCGTTGGTTCAATCACCATTCGCATTCAAAACAATTCAACAATCTTAAAGGATCAGGCATGATTCATCTCCATAGGAAAGTTGTTCTTCCTATCTCCACAAACACAAACAAAAATCTTACAAAACAATTACTTTCAAAGGAAGAACGTGGCATTGCTTGTCGATCTTATATCCAAGTTTAAAGCTTCTTCCGATTTTATTTATTCTCAAAGAAAGAATATGGCATTGCTTGTCGATCTTATATCCAAGTTTAAAGCTTCTTTCGATTTCTCATTTCTCAATGTTTGTGGTGGAATAGGTGAGATACTTCTCTTAAAGATGACGACTTGTCTCTTTCTTTCAAATACAAATTAGAACTTACCAACCAATTCAAATCATTTTCATGATTAATTAGCGAGTAACTGAACTCCGGAGTCTCGCATTCCGCACGTTCTTGAATGCAACCGCAACATGGGCTAGCCCCACGCGTGGTTCATTCTCCCTCTCGTTTTAAAACACCCTTAACAAAGATCAAATATCTTTTCTCAAAAAACGAACATTGTTTAGATCATTCTATCTCTCAAACAAGCTAGCGCTTCAGCCTCCTATCGTGAGCAGATAAGCCAACGCTTAGCAGTAGAATGCATTTTCAAACAATCGTTCAATTAAAAAAACACAAATCGTAGTAGCACGAACTACGAAGCTCTGACTTTCCCATTACACAGGGGAATACGTAGGCACGGGGATTTTAATCCTTCGCGAGCATAATAATAAAAAACTCAATCTTTTCTACGTCATAAAACACAATAATAAAAAATCCAATCATTTTTCCGTCACAATAATAAAAAATCCAATCATTTTCCCGTCACAATAAATAAAAATTAACTATCTCTCTGCCACAATAATAAAAAACTCTAATCTTTTCCCTCGTAATAATAACTAAAACATTTCTTTAAAAGCAATCTTAATCAGTAAAAGAAGACAATAATAACAAGTTAACATTTTAAGCGCAAACTAGACTAAGAGGTTCCCGTTGAGTACAACGGACGTGAGGGGTGCCTAACACCTTCCCTTTGCGTAACTGACTCCCGAACTTAGAATAGTGGTTTCGTTGACCATTTCTTATCCAATTTAGGTTGTGTCTATATCTCCCTTTTCTCTCGTAGAATAAATAAAATTAGGTGGCGACTCTGTTGTTTGTTTTAGGATCGTATTTTTCGAGGTGCGACAGCTGGCGACTCTGCTGGGGAAACCCCATGTACTTAGCATAAGAGAGTCGAGCCTAGCTTAGGACAGTTTGCGTTTGTTTGCTGATTTGTTTGATTGTCTTCTTTATTTAATGTTGATATTATATCTATTGCTTCCTTCTTTATTATCTGCTCATTATATCTGCCTGTTGGATCTCGGGATATCACGGGTTTGAATTTGTACTTGAGTTCTGAAAAAGAAGAGGGAACACCTAAGTTAGAATTGGATGTTATTAGTGTTAGTCTCCAAGGACTCGCTCCTTGCACGCCTAGCATGAAAGCTCCCCCAGATAGTTAGACTTTTCATAGATCTTGTCACAACGCAGCTAGCCTGTCGCAGGACCTGATTCATGAAAGGGCTATGATTCTGGGACCCCCCTAGAACCTGTTTCAATTTTGGTAGTTGTGTAATGTTAGGCTCCAAGGACTCGCTCCTTGCACGCCTAGCATGAGAACTCCACTCAAGGTAGACCTTATCGTTATTATCGTCACAATGCAGCTAGCCTGCGGCGGGGCGTTAGTACGATAAACGTCCGTGACCTTGAGTATCATTATACCATCACCATAGAAACTACCCTGTGAGTAGGATTTATGGGTAAAGAATTTAGAACTTTCCACTTAAGGCTTACCAGTTAAGAGATTCCGAGTTACCTGTACCTTGGATCCAACACCTTGCCTTTATATCCAATTCTGGAGTTGTTTATGTTAGTGATTTTGAGCATTCTGAGCATTGCATCCATTCGCATACCATTTGCATTTGCATTGCATACCATCTCCCAACAATCCAACTCACACGTGTCTTATTCATCAAAAGGTCAACTGTACTCGACCAGTCACCGGAAAAAGATGGACCAACTTGAGCAGGAAAACAGGGAGCTTAGAAACGAGGTCACCATGTTGAGAAATCGTATGGGAATATTCTCAACTACAATGAAGACTCTAATAGACAGCCTTGTGCAGGAGAACACTGAACTCCAGGAAGAGATTCACATCTTGAAGATTGATAGAGGGCGACTGATTTCTTTGGTCAAAGATCTGGTCATTTTTCGGTGTCGGTCAAATTCTACTTCTACTCGTCAGCGGCGTCAGAATCCAGGTCTCCAAACAGTCCTGAAGGAGCGGCCCATCAGTTTGACCCAATCCCAATGACTTACAGTCAATTGTGGTCTCATTTTGCCCGGAACTCAATAATGACACCCAGAAAGACCAGAGCCACGAGGTCTCGGCCCCATGGGATCAATCCAAATACCAGTTGTGAATTTCATAATGGTGTACTGGGGCATCCGATTGAAGAGTGCAGAGTTTTCCAGGAAAAGGTTCAAGAGATGATCGACTACGGGGTGTTGGCTTTCAATGAAGGAATCCCATCTGTGGACGGAGTGCCTTTGTGCTGATAAAAACTCAAGAGAGTCTTGTCTAAGTCAATCTGTTGCTGGAGCATAGGACGAGGCCCTGAATGCACGCGATCGTTTCGATGCTTTGAAGTCTATCTTCTCAAATGATTAGCTTGTTCACTGCTTTTCATATGTATTTTGCTATGTGTTGTTAATGCATTTGTTTTTGCATGTAAGAACTTATTTGTTTTGAATGATTAATGCAATGAATATGTTTGTCTTGAAGTAATCCATTCGTATTCACTCATAATGCTTTTTCAACTTTATAATGCCAATATTATCCCATCTCTTGCTTAGGAAAAGAATTGGAGGGAGGATGACGAAATTAAAACACAAATTCTCTAGTTGAATGCTTTTGAATAAAATCCTACTGACGATGTATAGGCATTGTTTCGAATTCCCAAACACTGGAGAAATAAGGAGTTAATCCCTAGTCAACCACTTCGAGCCTAGAAGTAAGAGTTTCTTTCAGATATTTCAAACCCTTACGCTTAACCTGGGGCAGGGTAGTGTTCAGTTAATCTGGTTACACAATCAAATCATAAGATGAAACATCCATCAGGGAATCCACTACAATTAATGACTTGACAGTCACACCTTTCAGCCTTCCAATTAAAAAAAAAAGAGAAAATAAAATCCCGCTAAGTCAAGCACCCAAAAAGAGACTTAGGCAAAAATCAGGGACCAAAAGAGAAATTCGAGTTAGAAGAGGCCTTTCAATCCTCAACCTAAAAGCTTAAGATTTAGTGACCACCATACCAAAGTCAAAGGGGTCACTGATATCCATAGAGGACAAATAAGATGACTGTCATTTCAAGCAAACCTTGGATCTTCATCTCTACGCTATCAAGACAAATGTATGTGTCAATTTAGCTGAACCTAGGATTGGAGAACATCACGGAGAGTGGGTGGGTACCAAATAAACTTTGAGCCTTTATCCTTTGTTTCTAAAACCGTGAACCAAACCACATTACAACCCTCAAAAGTCCTAATTGAAGTAGGGTTTATTTCGGAAGCACACTCGATGAGAAAGTGTTTCCCGACTCCCATGAGCTTGGCTCAAAAAATTTGTGTTGGCTTTATAAAAAAAATGAATATCACCTCCTAGCTAGTGATTCGGTCACAGGCTATTGCGAAAATCTTTTCAAAAAAACAAAAAAACTTCGAGACAAACATGTGTGTTGCATTAGCAGTCTTAACATTAACCTTTTTGCTTGTTAGCATTTGCTTGATATCATAGAAACCTATGTATGAGCACCAGTGATGAGCTTAATCTCTTGAGATTTGAAACTCTGATGAGTAGTTGAACAACCATTTCAGAGAATGATCACCCCCAGGGGCATGTTGCTTGAAAACCTTGCCAGACAGGGGAAAATTTCTTGAAGACTATGCTGGACAAGGGCATGTTGTTTGAATACTTTGCCAGTCAGAGGAAAGTTACTTGAAAAACTTAGCCAGCCAGGGGCAGGTTGCCTTAATACTTTGTCAGCCAGGGACATGTGGCCTGAAGACTTTGCCAGATGGAGGCAGGTTACTTGAAAGCTTTTCCAGTCAGGGGCATGTTGCTTGAAGAATCTGCTAAACAGGGGCAATTCGTTTCCCAATTTGTGCTTACACATTCTTATCATCCCTAAAAGGATAAGTATTGAAGACTCATTTGTGCCAAGTGCAGTTAATCTGAGGCAGTGACGTCGAGATTCGACGAATCTCTATAAGAGTTTGAAGACACTGGGGCATCTTGAATGACAAGTCTTCTATAAAATCCTCTTGAGATGATCGCTTCTCATAAACCATTTTTGTGGGCGCATGACCACGTGTTCCCCTAAGCAAGACGCTCTTGGGATCTACCTTGCAAGTACTTCCGGATATTGGGGTCCTCACGCCAAGTTGCTATGATGTGTCAGGGGCATGACTCATTATTTTCTGGTGGATTTCTTTTACTACTTAGTGTTTCCAGTGAGACACTAAGTCTAGTACCCCCAATGGAGCCTTGATTCTAGCTTCTCCAGCTGAATTTGATTTTCTCTCCCCAACGGAGTACAAATTTACTTCACCCTAAGCAAACGTAGTTTGTATGATCGCTTCCTCCTGATAGATGTTGAAGTTAGAAGATTTGTCTGGGTTTATTTCCCAAATGAAGTATTTTTCTCTCCTCGAAGAGATTTGAGCCTTGTAGCTGGACTCTGCTCCATGAATGGCTCTCTACCCTATCTTCAGTGATTGCGTACACTCTGACAAGATTGGTCGGGTATTTGTTTGTTGTGATGTTTATTTCATCGCCAGTGTATCTCTTGTGTCTGCTTTGTCTGTTTGTCAGCATAAACACAACGCATATACATACATGTACAACATATTTGAATTCACATTCATATGCATATTCATGTCGCATTCATTAATGCATACCTCCTTCACCTTGGTCGCGTTTATCCCCAAGTAATTTTGTCTCTCTCAAAATAGAGTTGTCAGCCTTAGGCAGAAAATGTACATTCTTTCTGATTCCCCACTGAGATTCTACCCTCGTGGAAGATTTTGCTTTAGTTCTCCTTTCAACACTTGGATAGGGTAAATCCCCAGTTGAGTTCATTCCTCATGGGTTGGTGTCTCGCTTGACAGTTTCTTTCCAGCTCGTTCCTGGATTGAATTTTGGTCTTTGGCAATTTTGATGATCGAACTACCAATTGGAAAGTGCATTTATTTTGCACCTTTTGGATGCTTGGTTTCCCAAAAGGAATTTGTCTAAGTTTCCCCCAGTGGAGACAAATTTTGCTCTCCAGCAGTGTTACTACAACATTCCCTTGGATTACTTACACTTGACAACAAGTGGCAGTCTCTTTATTTGAGAAGCTTGTTTTGTCTTCGAACTTTTGAGTAAATCAACAGATGGCGGTCTCTTTCCGAGCAGTCGTTCCATCCCCAGCAATTCCAGATAGAAAGTGGATTCATTTTGCACCTTCGGATGCTTAGTTTCCCAAAAGAAATGTATTGAAGGCTTCCATTGAAGACAAACTTTGTTTTCCAGCAGTGTTGTTACAACATTCTCCTGGATTATTTATACCTGACAACAAGTGGAAGTCTCTTTATTGGAGAAGCTTGTTCGTATCCCTGGACCTCTAATCGGAATCAACAAGTGGCCGTCTCCTTATTTGAGAAGCTTGTTTCCTATCCATAGATTTCCCAGTGAATCAATAGATGGCATTCTCTTTTCGAGCAGTTTGTTCATCCTCAGCAAGGTTTCTGTTCTATCAAATGGCATCTCCCCTGTTCAGCGGAGAAGTTTGGTATGAATTTAATTTTCAACAAATGGCATCTCATCCAGACACGGTGAGAAGTTTGTTCGGTAAATGGCATCTCATCCAGACAAGGTGGGAAGTTTGTCGTGATTCCAATTTTCAACAAATGGCATCTCATCCAGACAAGGTGAGAAGTTTGTTCGGCAAATGGCATCTCATCCAGACACGGTGGGAAGTTTGTCGTGATTCCAATTTTCAACAAATGGCATCTCATCCAGACAAGGTGAGAAGTTTGTTCGGCAAATGGCATCTCATCTAGACACGGTGGGAAGTTTGTCGTGATTCCAATTTTCAACAAATGGCATCTCATCCAGACACGGTGAGAAGTTTGTTCGGCAAATGGCATCTCATCCAGACAGGGTGGGAAGTTTGTCGTGATTCCAATTTTCAACAAATGGCATCTCATCCAGACAAGGTGAGAAGTTTGTTCGGCAAATGGCATCTCATCCAGACAAGGTGGGAAGTTTGTCGTGATTCCAATTTTCAACAAATGGCATCTCATCCGGACACGGTGAGAAGTTTGTTCGGCAAATGGCATCTCATCCAGACAAGGTGGGAAGTTTGTCGTGATTCCAATTTTCAACAAATGGCATCTCATCCAGACAAGGTGAGAAGTTTGTTCGGCAAATGGCATCTCATCCAGACAAGGTGGGAAGTTTGTCGTGATTCCAATTTTCAACAAATGGCATCTCATCCAGACAAGGTGAGAAGTTTGTTCGGCAAATGGCATCTCATCCAGACAAGGTGGGAAGTTTGTCGTGATTCCAATTTTCAACAAATGGCATCTCATCCGGACACGGTGAGAAGTTTGTTCGGCAAATGGCATCTCATCCAGACAAGGTGGGAAGTTTGTCGTGATTCCAATTTTCAACAAATGGCATCTCATCCAGACAAGGTGAGAAGTTTGTTCGGCAAATGACATCTCATCCAGACAAGGTGGGAAGTTTGTCGTGATTCCAATTTTCAACAAATGGCATCTCATCCAGACAAGGTGGGAAGTTTGTCGTGATTCCAATTTTCAACAAATGGCATCTCATCCAGACAAGGTGAGAAGTTTGTTCGGCAAATGGCATCTCATCCAGACAAGGTGGGAAGTTTGTCGTGATTCCAATTTTCAACAAATGGCATCTCATCCAGACAAGGTGAGAAGTTTGTTCGGCAAATGGCATCTCATCCAGACAAGGTGGGAAGTTTGTCGTGATTCCAACTTTCAACAAATGGCATCTCATCCAGACAAGGTGAGAAGTTTGTTCGGCAAATGGCATCTCATCTAGACAAGGTGGGAAGTTTGTCGTGATTCCAATTTTCAACAAATGGCATCTCATCCAGACAAGGTGAGAAGTTTGTTCGGCAAATGGCATCTCATCCAGACAAGGTGGGAAGTTTGTCGTGATTCCAATTTTCTATCAAATGGCTATCTCTTCCATACAAGTCGAGAAGTTTGATATGAATCTCTTTTATTTTTCCAACAAATGGCTATCTCTTCCATACAAGTTGAGAAGTTTGTTGTGAATTTTCCAATTTCCGTCAAATGGCCATCTCTTCCATACAAGTTGAGAAGTTTGAGCGTGAAGTTGTTCTTCGTCATATGGCTGTCTCTTTCAGAAGAAGGGAAGTATGATGAATGTTCTATCAAATGGCTATCTCTTCCATACAAGTCGAGAAGTTTGATATGAATCTCTTTACTTTTCCGACAAATGGCTATCTCTTCCAGACAGGTTGAGAAGTTTGTTGAGAATTTTTCCAATTCCCGTCAAATGGCTATCTCTTCCAGACAAGTTGAGAAGTTTGAGCGCGAAGTTTTGTTTTCTCCATCATATGGTTGTCTCTTTCAGAAGAAGGGAAGTATGGTGAGAGTTCTATTCAATAACATCCTTAGTTGAATCCCAACAGAAGATTTGACAACAGGTGATTCCTTTTATTTCCGGCAAGTCTCGGCAGAGGATTTCCAGTCTACCTCGGCAGAAGGTATTTACTTTTATAAGCTAGACGATGGCATCCTTAGTTAAATCTCGGCAGAAGATTTGGTGACAGGTGTATCCTCAGTTAATCCTCGGCAGTAGGAATTTCATTTTGATACCTCGGCAGAAGGTATCTCATTCTTAGATCCTCTGGTAATCTTGGCAGTAAGAACTCCATTCTGATACCTCGGCAGAAGGTATCTCATTCTTAGATTCTCTGGTAATCTCGGCAGTAGATCTCCAGCAGACTTCAACAGAATTTGTTTTTTTTTCTTACCAAGATCTCGGCAGTAGATTTTTGGTTCATTTAGTATACCTTGGCAGAAGGTATTCCATTTTTGGATTCTCTGGTCATCTCGGCAGTTAGATCTCCAGTAGACTTCGGAAGATTTGGTTTTCGTTTCAGAATCTCGGCAGTAGATTTCTGTTTCATTATTGATACACCAACAAAAGGTTTTTCCAAATGAGGTTTCAAATCTCGGCAGTAGATTTCCTCAAAGTGGAATTTTGTTCAAAGATCTCGAGTCATCTTAGGACCTGTAGACATTTGTTATCTGGCTTCACTCAGGAGAATTCCTCGTGTGGCTTGTGCTCCAGCCATGTGTGTCCAATCCCCAATAGGGTCAACTTTTCTTCCCGGCAGCGTTGTAGCTTTCGTCTTGCACTTTTGCATTGCATATCATATCATTTTCATCTGCATTTTCGGTCAAAATTTTAGGCATTCTGATATTTAATCCTCCTCCATCTTGAATGTCCGAAAAAAAAAACCTCTTTGTTACTCAGACATTCAGATTCAGGATGATTAAATAGGGGCAGCTGTCATACCCTAAATTTTGACCAGAAATTTTTCGATTTTTGTTCATTTTACGCATTTTTTGCTGATATGTTGAAAATCATTTATTTTGCATCTTTAAGTTAAAACATTCATTTAATCATACATTTCATCATCACAATTGTCATCTTTTATTTATTAGAATTTGTTTCTTTTTAAATAAGAATGTTTGTTTGTGTTTTAATCATTTTTGTATAGGTCTTTTAGAATTTGACCCAATCTTAAAATTTTAGTTAGAATATTTTGTCACACTTTGTAATTTAGTTATGTTTATTTTTTTTTTTAGTTAAATGTTTGTTTGTGTTTTAATGTATTTCTAAGTTAATGTAATTTTAAAATGTGAGTTTAGTTTATATTAGATTGTTTAGAACTATTTTCCAATTTAATTTTAATTTAGGTTAATTTCAATTTAGTTAATTAATTTAATTTAAATTTTTCAATTTAGCTTAATTATAATTTATTTTAGAGATTAGTTTTTATTATTAATTAATTTTATTTGTTTATTTTTCTCTAATTTATTTTTTAGTCTAATTTATTTTTAAGAAAAATAGAATATAGTTAATGTAACTGGTCTTTAGATTTAGTTTGGTCTTATTATTTTGGACTCCCCATGCTTTCTCCATCAATCTTAATCCTACTACTTTTACAAGCAAAAGTGCACAGATAGCCTGCATCATAGCATCATAGGGTCTCCCCTTTTCTATTTGGATATAACCTTTGACCAAAAGGTTTATGCAAGGGGTTAAAAAAAGCTGTCAAGAAAATCTTCAGAGGATCTCTTCATAAAAAATAGCAGAACCTGCAACGGGAAAAGGGGGAACAACATCAAAACCTGGAAAAAAAACAAAAAGACCGGGGGACTGTCTAAAAACAAAATTTTGGGGGGAGACACGGCAAAAGAAAACATCATCACCACCCACTTGGACCTCCCTTCGATTTTCCACAGGAAACCCACAACAATCAGCAACAACAAAACGAACAGGACCTCCCTTCTTCACCTCGAACACCGCAGACCCCTTTCATAGGACCTGCATATCCTCAAACCGCAAACAAAAAACCCAAGAACCTTCCTCAATCCTCTTCACTCATCAATAGCCACCACCATTCAACTTGAATCCGAAAACAAAGGACCTGTGATGTAACACATACAACACAGCCAACCTTCAAACCTCCTTCCAATCTACCTTCTTCATCAACATCATCAAACAATGCCTTCTTCCCTTTCACAAAAAAATCAACACAACTGAAAACAACCACAAAAAAACCCCCTTCTCAATCTCGCTTCCGGAAGACACCCCCCCAAACCGGTTAACAACCTTCTTCATTAAACAAAAACACTCAACTGAAAAAACCATCACCACCACTGCAGTTGAAGCCGCGAATCCGAACACAAACATGTGAACAAAATCGACGCCTCCCTAGCCCAACCACCAAACCAGCAAAAGAACCACCATCGCATAACCCCCTTTGATCTCCATCAAACCATTCAAACAACAGACCTGCATATTCTCAACCCGAAACAGACGCTCAAAGAGTACCATCACCTGGTTATGGCGGTGCCGTCCAACCCGGTTTGGTCCTCCATCATATGGTGCTCTAGCAGGTAGTCAACCTCAAGCACAATCTGGTTATGGACCCCCTCAACATCAGAAGCTAAGTAGTACTCTGCTTGCATATGAACAATGACAACCACCTAACGCAGATGGAGGTTATGGTCAACTATTCACCCTCCTCCAACAATCATCTTCCTCGACACCACAACCACCACTACCAACTGTTCCTCCCTCTTCTCCTTTCCACCGCCTAAACACAAATCCGACAACCAAGCCATCGAAACTGAGCTCTTGAGAGAGAGAATCCGCGAGCGATTGTTCGAGAGAGAGAGAGATCCCACCGCGGAAGCCCGTCAAACGCAGTGAACCACAAAAGATTTCAGAAAACTGCAAACCCCACCACCCCATCTGAATCGCGAACGAAACTCAGGGACAACCACATTCGCCAAAACTACTGTCTCTCACAAAATCGAACTGTCTCCGCCGCAGACCACCATTTCCTCACTGTTCACCGACCACTGCTCATCAACCTTCAACCATCGAAACCCTAAAACTCCAAACCACAAAAAGCACTGTGACAAAATCGGCGAGCGCAAACCTAGAAACGACATTACACCAAAGCCTTAAAACTGCCGCGAAAACCATCGTCAGAACCACCCTCACTAAACTGCAACCGCCGTACAAATCTTCAAAGCTGTTGAGGCCGAGCGAGAGAGATACTGAGCGAGAAAGGTAAAGAGAAATCAGAAACGAAATCACAAAACCTTTGAGAGAGAGGTTGTCGCCGTGGGATTATTGTTTTTGGGTTTCTCCGGATCCGCGATGGCTGGGCTTTTGTATGTTTTTTTTCTTCTTTTTTCTTTAAAGAAAGATCTAACATTACCGTTCAAGTTTTTTTTTATTTTTATTCTTTTATATGAGTTTTGCTTACTGATTATGATTCATTTTTACTATAACCTTTATTTTCCTTTTTTTTTGCAGCAAGAATCTGTGTTGTTGTTGTTGTTTGTGGGCCATGGAAGCCCACTAAGTTTCTTTTCCACAACCATCCAGCGCCTCACCCTCTTTTCTTCTAATTGTCCCAAATTATTTCTCATTTTTCTTTTGATATTTGTTCTTAGTAAATATTACTAATATTTCTTGAGCTTATTTTTGAAAGATGATATTTGTTTAGTTTTATTATAACGTTATTTGAATCTTTAATTTTTTGGGGTTTATTTTGATGTTGTTTAAAATCTAAATGTTTATTTCTTGTTAAGTATACCTTTCTTGTTTGAATATTTAGATATCAATTGTCACTATCTTTTGATGTTAATTTTTGATATTCCTTTTGTCCAATTATTGATAGAATTTTTTAGTTGGACGTGATTCGAGCTTACTCGCCAGAGTGGCGATCAAATTACCCATGTGGATTCATGATTTTAAGCGCTTAAGGATGAAAATGGATGTGGATTCATGATTTTGAGCATTTAAGGATAAAAATGGATTGATCACTTGAAATTTCTGACAAATATTTTTTGAGATTGTTTACGTGCGTTGAAGAGGCAATGGACCTCCTCCATTAGGTATCACTAAACCTTGATTTCACCTCTTTTGTGTCTTGGCGCCGCGTTTACGTTTAACTATTCACTTGTACCTCACTGTCGATACTAAATCCTAAATCTCTTAAAACGATTATGATTTTCACCAAATTTTCAAAACTATTAATTTAACAAGGAATAGAATTCCGGAGTCTAGCATTCCGCACGTTCTAGAACGAACTGCAAATGGGCTAGCCCCACGCGTATTGTTCGTTCACTCCTTCGTTATTAATCGCATCGATTCTAAAACGTCCTATCCACGCCTTAATTAATTTATGGAAAAAAGGAACTCCGGAGTCTCGCACTCCGCACGTTCTGGATTGAACCGCAAATGGGCTAGCCTCACGCGTTGGTTCAATCACCATTCGCATTCAAAACAATTCAACAATCTTAAAGGATCAGACATGATTCATCTCCATAGGAAAGTTGTTCTTCCTATCTCCACAAACACAAACAAAAATCTTACAAAACAATTACTTTCAAAGGAAGAACGTGGCATTGCTTGTCGATCTTATATCCAAGTTTAAAGCTTCTTCCGATTTTATTTATTCTCAAAGAAAGAATATGGCATTGCTTGTCGATCTTATATCCAAGTTTAAAGCTTCTTTCGATTTCTCATTTCTCAATGTTTGTGGTGGAATAGGTGAGATACTTCTCTTAAAGATGACGACTTGTCTCTTTCTTTCAAATACAAATTAGAACTTACCAACCAATTCAAATCATTTTCATGATTAATTAGCGAGTAACTGAACTCCGGAGTCTCGCATTCCGCACGTTCTTGAATGCAACCGCAACATGGGCTAGCCCCACGCGTGGTTCATTCGCCCTCTCGTTTTAAAACACCATTAACAAAGATCAAATATCTTTTCTCAAAAAACGAACATTATTTAGATCATTCTATCTCTCAAACAAGCTAGCGCTTCAGCCTCCTATCGTGAGCAGATAAGCCAACGCTTAGCAGTAGAATGCATTTTCAAACAATCGTTCAATTAAAAAAACACAAATCGTAGTAGCACGAACTACGAAGCTCTGACTTTCCCATTGCACAGGGGAATACGTAGGCACGGGGATTTTAATCCTTCGCGAGCATAATAATAAAAAACTCAATCTTTTCTACGTCATAAAACATAATAATAAAAAATCCAATCATTTTTCCGTCACAATAATAAAAAATCCAATCATTTTCCCGTCACAATAAATAAAAATTAACTATCTCTCTGCCACAATAACAAAAAACTCTAATCTTTTCCCTCGTAATAATAACTAAAACATTTCTTTAAAAGCAATCTTAATCAGTAAAAGAAGACAATAATAACAAGTTAACATTTTAAGCGCAAACTAGACTAAGAGGTTCCCGTTGAGTACAACGGACGTGAGGGGTGCCTAACACTTTCCCTTTGCGTAACTGACTCCCGAACTTAGAATAGTGGTTTCGTTGACCATTTCTTATCCAATTTAGGTTGTGTCTATATCTCCCTTTTCTCTCGTAGAATAAATAGAATTAGGTGGCGACTCTGTTGTTTGTTTTAGGATCGTATTTTTCGAGGTGCGACAGTAAGGTTTGAATTAATGTTACTTTTGCTACATTGATCTTTTACCACATAGATATATTTTTGATAATGTATATTCATAATACTTCTAAAATTTGATTGATCAATAGCAAATATAATCTTAGGTCTTTAGGCCTTGTCTCATTTAGCTTTAAGAGTTCTAACCTCTTTTTTTCAAATCCAACAAGTTTCACACTTGTGTCAATTTAACCAATATCCTTTATCTTCATCAACTTTTTCTTTTGTAGACTTCACCATGGATATCTTAAGAGCTTATAATTCCTTTTCGGAATCGGAAACTTTTTACTCTAAATGTGGAAAAAAAACCTTATTTGAAGCTAAGCGTATAAAAGCTTATTTAGACTCGTGGTGAAGAATTTTATTAGTATTTAGCAAATCGGAATAAGACATTTTATAAAGATGTTCATATTTAGAATGTGATCAGTGCATTTTAATGCATAATCTACCATGTTTGCAATTAAGCATTTCTTTGTTTTTATTTGCTTATTTTTATATTTTAAGTTGTTTTTCCATTTTATTTTATTTTTGATTTAATTTGATTTTCGTACTTAATTTTTAGCTTTGACAGCTTTTACGGAAACGACCATAACTGGAGTTTCAGAAATCTGATTGAGGCGTTCTACCAGTCGATGGAAAGCTAAGAGAGAGATATGACTTTCGTGTTGGAGTCGAAGTCAGATTCAGAGCCATATTTTCCAGAATTTCATTTGAAGCTGCAGCATTAGTTTTATTTAGTTTCGGGTCATTTAGAGTTGGGCTTGGGTTATGTAATTGACCTAGTTGGGTTGTAAACGGGTTGTTTTGGTTTCCCATAATACCTAGCAGCCGCGGTACTGTTCATTTCTCTCGGATTCACGATTTTATTTTTTCCTTACGCTTGAAAGAACGATGGAGAACTAATCGCATTTGAGTCAATCTACTGTAATTCAGGTTCCAACACTTGAGATTATTATAATGTTAATTTTAGTTTAATTCCTTTCAATGATATTTTATGTTCTTGTATGCTTAATTCAATTGCATGAAATATATTGATTTAATTTAGTTGATTGTATGATCCTAACATAGACACAATACGTTTGCTTTATTCGTTTTTGTGTCTGATCAATCATGTTTGCTTAATTCATGAAATTTTATCCCATTTGCTTAATTCGGACAATAGGATCGTACATCTTGCAAACCTCACCGCGTTTGTCATTGAGTTTGTATCCAAGTAGGAATGAACAATCCACTTAGGGTATTAAAATTATAATAGTCGATGATAGTAGGAACTGAATCGGTAGATTGACTTATTTCATAATCACTTATTTTACAACAGCTTATTTTTTATAATCACTTAATTTTTAATCATGTTTTCTCAATTGAACACCAAACCCCTCTTTTAATTCGATTTACCTTCAATTAGTAATAATCAAGAATCCTCGCAATACGATACTTGAGTCTTGTCGCTATACTACGTTTTCAAAAATACTCGTTTTGATCCGCGCGCGAAACACGGATCAAATTGGTGACGTTGTCGGGGATTCTTGTCGTTATTAATCGATATTAGAGTTATAAATTTAGTGTTGTTGCGCTTAGGCCCTAGGTTCCTCACGTTTTTGGCCTTCTCGCGTGTCGAAAAAAATTGGTTTTTAGGAAAATTGGGTCCGACCATAAAATTGTTTTGCCTAATAGGAGCAGAAAAATCGTCCGATCATTAGTCCTAGTATTCCAAGGGAATACCCGGAGTCCACCCTCAGAATCGCCAAATTCCTCATGTTTTTATTTTTAATTAATTTTTTACTATTTTCCTGTTGCGTGTGAGATGGCGTTGACTGCTGAAATAAACTACTCAAGAGCTGTCAGAGATTAAGAATTTAAGGCTAAAGCATAATAAGAATTCAAATCAATTTTCATATGCAGGAGACTTAAAGTGTTAAGACGATACCGATCTTGCGAACTTTTCTCAAGTCTCCACAACTAACCTCAGATTAATCTATAACCCAGACTTTCAAAAAGATGCATTTTTTTTTACTGAAAATTTAAATGAAAACAAGAAACAAAAGAAAAAAAACAAATAAAAAACAAATAAAACAAAGGTTTCTCTCCCCCACACTTAAAATGAGCATTGTCCTCAATTAAAGGACATAACTGTTAAAGTAGAGAGAAGGGAAAAGAAAACTCCCTGATCAAGTTGCAGAGTAGTTGGGTGCTTCCAAAGAAAGATCTTTTATGGTTGCATCTTCGGCTACTGAACTTTCATGGAATAGCTTTAGACGCTGCCCATTGACATTGAAAACTTTGTCAGTACCTGCACTTTTAATTTCTACTACACCATGAGGGAAAACATTAGTAACAACAAAAGGGCCAATCCATTTGGATCGAAGTTTCCCAGCCATAAGCTTACTTGATTTTTCTTCTTTTGATGAGCCGTGAGATAAAGATTAACCTTTTCTTCTTCATCACTTGAGTCATCATTGCTTGAGGGTTCATTATCACTTTCCCATGCAATGTATGCTCTTCTAGCCTTGCTAGATTCTTTTGGTGTTTGTCTTTCTTCATCAATGGACAATTCGGCTTGTAGTGACCGACTTTTCCGCAATTGTAACATGAACCTCTTGACTTGGTGTTCTTACTTTCATCTTGCTTTGAGGATTTTGATTCACATCTATAGTTGATGAGATTTTTATCCTAATATTGAACTTCGTTCTTTCTAAGGTATCTATTATATCTTCTCACAAACAGACTCATGTCTTCATTTGAATCTTCATCATCATCACTTGATTCATTCTCACATGTATCTTTGGTGGATTACTTAGAACTTGAAGCCTTTAAAGCGATAGACTTCCTTTCTGAGTCCTTTGATTTCTCTTTCTTTTCCTTCTTTTCACTCTTTCCATGTTTCTCAAGATTTATGAGCTCTTGCTCATGCTCTTGAAGCTTACCAAACAATGTTGTTATGTCCAATGTTGTGATATCATTAGCTTCCTTAATCATCGTGACCTTAGGTTAACATTCCCTATTAAGAAATCTCAAAATTTTATTAGTAGAAACATCATTAGAAGTGGTTCTACCAAGCGTATTTAAGCGATTGATTAGATGATAGAATATCTTTTGCATTTCCTCAATGATTTCACCTTGCTTCATGTGAAAGAGATCAAATTCTTGAGTTAAAGTATTTATTCAAGCTAGTTTGACATCATTAGTTTCCTCATGAAAAATTTGTAACGAGTCCTAGATAGCCTTAGCAATAGTACAATGGTAAACTCTATAATATTCATCAACTCCTAAATATGATATAATCATATTTCTAGCTTTTCAATCGTAACTATACTTTTTCTCATCTTCTCCGTCCCATTGTGCTTTCGGGTTAGGTATAACAACATTATTCGCATTGGTTATGGTTATTTCCATAGGACCATCTTGATAATTATCCACACCTTTCTATCAATAGAATTAATATGCACAGGCATACAATCTTTTCAATAACTATAGTTCTCACCAGTGAAAATATGTGCTCTATTATATGCCCTTTTAGGTTCGTTGTCCATTTTTTAAAGAGTTATACGTGAAACACTAGATGAACTGGTGCCCGTGATACCACTTGTTAGATGATGGCACGATCTAGAAGGGGTTGAATATATCATTTATTAAACTTTGACGCTTTTTAAAATTTGTTTTAAAGTGTGCAAAAGCGACCCTGATCATTATCGTTTAAAATGTACAGTTATTGAAAAAATCGGATATGTGAAACCAAATGGGATGATTAAGGTAAGAGAATCAAAATATTACCAATCAATTACTAAAATACTAATCACTTGATATCACTATATCCAATGAAGAATTAAATATGAATTGACAAAATATCAAATGGCTTATGTGCTATCAATTTCACAAATATCTGGTGTGCAAAATACACCAAAGTGTTAATTTCTCTTAAAATTATAGTGCCGAATTTTTCTCAATTGCAATCAAAGTGATAGCAATTAATTTTCCAAGTAATCTTAATACATTACAATCAAAATGAAATAGTGCTACCACTTAATATCACACAAGTTTCAATTAATGAAAAGTTAAAGAGAAAGGGAAAAAAAGATAGACACGAGATTTGTTTAGGCAATTCCCCTTTCATCCTCGCTTAGGGTACGTCTGCTCTCAATTCTAAAATTAGAATTGAGATATGAATAAAATTTGAATGCAAAGTTTACAACAAGAGAAACCCTAGAAATCCAACTATCTAACCCTATTGTAGAGGTTGATTTTAGCCACTTCTCTTCCCTTTATTTAAGTCAAATCAAGTGCATCAAACACTGTGAACAAACCTCCGGTTACCGTTACTCCTTTGATTGAATCCACAATTTTTCAAGACTTTCACTCGGCTGGTTTCGAACGCGAGATGTTTAACCCCAAATCTTTCAATACAATCCTCTAGTTAATGCTACTCCCTTTACATAACCCATTGTTCTTCAAGGTCTTCACTCGGTTGAATTCGAATTGCAAAGACTTGTGCCAAAACTCCCTAAATCTCTCAAGATCTTGGTAGGAAAAACCCAAAGGATTTTATTCAAGAAAAATCAACTAAATCTTCAACTCAAACTAGATCCATAATCCTACGTTTGGACGTTATTACCACAATAATGAAAAAGATCAGCAAATATGGTTATATGTAATTGTTGAAGAACGCAATGAAGAATGAAGATGAAGAGCAAAATTCAGTGTTTAGTTTTCACTTTTCTTCGTAGTTCCAAAGATAATGAGACAAATATATATATATATATATATATATATATATATATATATATATATATATATATATATATATATATATATATATATGATGCATAGACTAAGAAACAATAATGACAGCATTTTTTAACACACCACAAATCAGAAAATACACTCACTCAGCGAACGGTCAACCTGAGCAGAAGGGTGGGTCGACCTAAGCAGACCCGAGTCCACAACGTTTACAAAAAAACAGGTTATGACTCAACCGGGACAGGGTTATGAGTCGACTCAAGTTGTTTTTCCGACATGAGTCGACCTATGGGTCGACGCGAGCAGACCCGAGAGACGCTATTTTTGAACACACGTGAATGAGTCGATCACTCCATGGTATGAGTCAACGTAAAGATTCTAAATAGTCAAAAATGAGTTTTTTGAGAGTGTTTTGGTCTACCCAAACCATTCTTGTATAGACTTATGGTATCAACTATGATCAAGTGCACAACTAACATATATGAGATGCTCATATATGTATAGATACATGAATTAGTATTTTGAGCATGTTAAGAATGAATGCAATCTAAGAAGTGGTGACACCGTCAAAAGTACAAAGTACGAGCTACTACAAAGTTTGACATCATTAAAACAATGATCCAGGAACTTTGCCCTCGCATACTTCCCATTTTTTATGATGGCAAAACTGTTGCAAAATAAAAGATGTGACACGACAGGATTTAGGGGACTTTGCTGATTAGCTAGAATTGCGACTTGCGGAAGAAAAAAACATTTTAATAACTTCGCATTTATTAGTTAGTTTTTTATTTTGATCTTTAAAACAACTAAATTAAAAATAGTTTTTGAAAACAATTTTATAAAACAGTCAAACAAGTTTTTAATTTTTTTAATTTTTAAATAGAGAAAACTGTTTTCAAACTAAATTGAAGTCATGTTCAAATTAGAGAATACTCCAAATTATAGAAAACTGCCATCTACCTATATTTCAGTCATGTCATGCAACGAAATTCCGTACAAGGAATTTCAATCACCATGCAACGTTAGACTCAACAAATCAAAGATATGGATAAAATTCAAACAATGAATTTCCCATTACTTCAACTCCAAATATTGCTTGCCCATGTATATTACTATATTGATTTTGTGTAAGTTGTTTGCTATTCTGTTTACTTTAATTAAATAGTTTGATGAATTTTCACCAAGATGTAATGCCCCTTAGACAGAACAGAACACAAGCTACCATGTTTTTTTAATAATAATATAAAACTATAAATTAAATAAAACCAGTATGCCGTGGAAGGAATCTTGAATAAGAAAGCAACCGTGCAGATTCAGATTAATTTGAAGTTATTTTATCTCCTATATATACAACCAATAACATATTTCCTTCAATTCATACCAATTTACATTTCATTCTCCAACACAAAAACATACACACCTCAGCAGGGATTTCTTTCATAACAAGAAATGGTTTCTAACAATCAAAAACAATACATGTGTGTTCTGTTCCTCATCCTTGCTCTCGGTATCACCAATGTAATGTCCCGAAAGCTGCAACAATCAACATCATCGCCATCCTTAGAAGAAAGACACGAGCAATGGATAACAGAATATGGCAAAGTATATCAAGATGATGTTGAGAAAGACAGACGTTTCATGATATTCAAGGACAATGTTGAGTTCATTGAATCATTCAATGCTGCCGACAACAAACCTTACAAACTAAGTGTTAATCATCTAGCTGATTTGACACTAGACGAGTTTAAAGCTTCCCGTAATGGTTACAAAAAGAGGTCTTCAACTGAGTTAACTTCAACATCATTTAAGTATGAAGATGTTACTTCTATTCCAGCATCTGTAGATTGGAGGGTAAAAGGAGCTGTCACTCCAATCAAGGACCAAGGTCAATGTGGTAAGTAAGATAAACAACAAACAATATTTTACCAATACTTTATTATGAATTTATTTGAATCAAATAATTAATATTTATTTTGAAAATGAATCAAGGGAGTTGCTGGGCATTTTCAACCGTTGCTGCAACGGAAGGTATCAACCAAATAACAACAGGCAAACTAGTATCTCTCTCAGAGCAAGAGTTAGTTGATTGTGATACAAAGGGTGAAGACCAGGGTTGTGAAGGAGGGTTAATGGAAGATGGATTCGAGTTTATCATAAAAAATGGTGGAATCACAAGTGAGACTAATTATCCTTATAAAGCAACAGATGGAAGTTGTAACACTGCAACAACCGTTCCTGTTGCTAAGATAAAGGGATACGAGAAAGTTCCGGTGAACAGTGAGGATGCACTTCTGAAAGCAGTGGCAAATCAACCAATATCAGTATCAATTGATGCAAGTGATTCAAGTTTCATGTTTTATTCGCATGGAATATATACAGGAGAATGTGGAAGAGAGTTAGATCATGGTGTTACAGCAGTTGGTTATGGAAGTGCAAATGGAAGTGATTATTGGTTGGTTAAGAATTCATGGGGCACTGTGTGGGGTGAGAAAGGATACATAAGGATGCAAAGAGGTATAGCTGCTAAGGAAGGCTTGTGTGGTATTGCAATGGATTCTTCTTATCCAACTGCTTAGTTAATTTCTCCAATTATGTACAGAACTACAGATTCAATCTCCTGCTTTTTAATTTCCTTTTTCCTATTGGAACTTATGAATACATACATCACGCATGTAAACTTATTTTTTAACATCATTAATCACACACATACAAAATCTATATTGTTGTGCTATTTTAAGATTAATGTACATATACCAAATACAAATATATATATATATATATATATATATATATATATATATATATATATATATATATATATATAATAAATTGTTTAAATATCACAAAGTGAACGACCACTACACAAATGTTTGTCATCATTTAAAAGAAAGAAATATAACATCTTATCACGAAAGGGCACTTAAAAAGACATGTCTATGGAGACTTCCAACCTTCAAGAGGCATGTCTTGCCTTTTAGAACAAGATCAATCTAGACGCCTATGTTGAGACTAAAATGAAATAACAGTAAAATTGAAAGGGAATTAAATTGTATATTTATTGAAATGAAACTTAGGTATTTTATAGCCTTTTACACGTACTGAAACAAAACAGAAAAACCAATTATTATGACAAGTTACAAGGAAATTCAAAAGCAACTAATCCTAGAAATTAAGAAACCCATAAGACTAGGGATTTATTGAAGACGTGATTAAAATAAATAACTAATTTTGACAATCATTCCCTCCCTTAAGCTAATGCATCTGCATTGAGCTTAAACTTCAGCTGCATCAATTACTCCAAGCATTCCACAGAGCTTCACAAATTGCTCAAATTTGAGAGGCTTTGTCATTATGTCAGCAATATGTTCTTCAGAGCTACAAAAACTCAGCTTCACAACTCCATTATTTACCAAGTGTCATACCCTAAATTTTGACCAGAAATTTTCGAACTTTACTTTCGTCTGACGCATTTTTACCGCAATATCATAGTACGTCATTTTAGCATTTTAAGTTTTAATACCTCATTAATCTGTGATCATGGATCATTTAGTCAACTTTATTGTCCATTGTTATGTTAGTTTTTCGTTTTTTGATTTTTAGAATATTTATTAGAATTTTTTTTGTCTCGTTTTGTGATTTGTTCATTTTAATTTCTAGTTAGACAATTATATTTAGATCCTTTTAACAATTATTTAGTTTATTTATAAAAAAAAAAGAGATAGTTAATTTTTAATTCAGTTTATGTAATTTGATTCTAGTTTTAAAGTATATTCAAATTTAGTATAGAATTAAAATATTTAGTTTGTATATATTTTTATTTTTAGTTTAAAATTTCAATTAAAGTCTTATTTTAATTAGTTCTCAATTTGTATTTAATTTATATTCTTTTTTTAGTTTATTTATTTATCATTTTTTTAATTACTTAGTTTTTTTTTCTTTGTTATTTAAAATAATTCAAAAAGAAGGAAAAAAGTTTGTTTTGTTGTATCAGTTAACTTTATCGGTTCCCACATCCTCCCTACTGCTCCACTCTGCACACAAAAACAACTTGCTACAGTACCAAATTTCATCAAAATGGATAAAAAATCAGTCAATACTCCAAGCCTGCTCTACCTACACCAATACAGCCAAAACTCTGCACATAACCCTGTGCTATTTTTTCACCAGAATTGCAATCCAATGACCTGCATCAATAAAGGTAAGAAAAAAAGCAACAACAACAAAAAAGAAAAGAAAAGTGTTATAACAGGGGGAATCGATCCGTTGAAAGAAAAAAAAAGACTCCTCCATTTTTCTGGGATTTTGATAAAACAGAACCAACTCCAGCTTCACTGAAAAAAGACTCCTCCATTTTTCTGGGATTTTGATAAAACAGAACCAACTCCAGCTTCACTGAAAAACGACTCTCCTTTACAGAACATAAACCATCCTCAACCTTTAACCTTCTTCTTTCATCAACCCAACGGAAGATTGATAGAAGAAACTTTCATAACCATCCGAAAACCCAGAAATCCTCCCCTGCCTCCGTCCAAGACACACTCCGCCGCAAAAGACCTTTCCCCCTCTTCCCCCACACTCAACAACACAGAAACCGCTGACCCCAACCACCATCGTGAGGAACCAACACTTTCATTTTTTGTCACTTTCTTACGAGCCCAACTTATTCACCTACAAGTCCCTATAGTCCCACATCTCCAAGTTACAGTCCAACTCCCTTTTCTCTTTTCCTCAACAACCCACCGCTTCCATCGCACAGAACCTCCGAATCTCCATCTAACAGAACCCTCCTTCATCACGTTTTTCATCACCTGCAACCTCACGTTTTTCCCTCACCCTCTTTAAACCACAACACAGCAAAAACTCAGAAAAACCGCGAAACCACAAATTGCAAAAAAAACCGTTGAAGCCGAATCCGTCATTCCCCATCTTCACACCGTTTCGAATCACCCCTTCCGTCTCCTCCAACAACAACCACCACACGCCGCAGACCGTTCTCATCACCAAACCTGGGCTGAACCGCAACAACCTCACCCTTCAACCCTTCATCACCAATACCATTCACCTCCATTAACATAAAACCGTCGACGCGAGACCAACCGCGAAGATCGAACAAACATTCGCCACCATACTCGCCCAAACTCCATCAACAACACAAAACGTTTTTTTGAAACTTAACACCAAACCTGAAACCTTCATCGCCGACGAAACCCTTTTTTCGACACAGACCCCACCACCAATCGAAAAACTCAGTGAAACCACTCCCAAACACTGAAACCACCTTAAAATCTCCGCCATCTTCTTCAAACAAAACCCACTGACCTTTACACTTCAATCCACCTTGATCGTTACCGCCTCTCTCTTCCACAAGCACCACTCAAGACCTTCATAAAATCAAACCGCCGACAACCACTTCCTTCGAACTAAACTACCCTTTCACCGCTGAAACCTCCGTGAGAAATCGCCGAACCCGAAACCATTCCAACCGTCGCCGAATCCGCGTTTGATAGCGAGACCGAGAGTGAATAGAAAAAGAAAACGAACAACCACGCGAAAGCCGCATTTGAGAGAGACAGAAAGACACGCGTTTGAGAGAGACAGAAAGACACGATTGCTGTTTAGTTTTTTCCCAGAAAGGGGATCGTGTGATAGAAACAGGGATCACGTTTTGTTTTTACCCTTTTATTTTTGTTTTATTTTTTTTCTTATGTTAACTATTTTTCATTTCAGATAAGGCTGATGGTTGATAGTGGATGGGCTCGACCCGTTGTTTTTTTTCCTCTCTGTTACTAATTTCACCACCCAATTTCAGTAAACACCCTCATCCTTGTTGATTGTTGTTGTTGTGGGCTCATCAAGCCCAGTTTGAATTGCTCTTTACTCTTTGCACCACCATGTGGCCCAACACCCTGTTTATTTATTTTTTTTCTTTCTAATCTCATATCATTGTTTCTATTACTTTCTTTAGTACTTTTTATTTAGTGTTAATCCTTAATTAACATTTGTTAATTGTTTTAGTTTAGAGTTTTATTATAATTTTGTTCATTTTTGTTTTTTATCTTAATATAGCTTTGATTTTAGTTAATTAATTTGGTTTAATAGGATTCCATTGATTTTGGTTTTTTTAGTTTTGTTGATGTTGTGTAGGTCTTTTTTTGCTTGATGTCGATGATGGTGGATGATGATAGCCTTGTGGTTAACCGTTTGTTCCTAACTTGTTGACATAGTTATGCGATCCTTGAGGCAAGTTGTGACGATTAATGGACTATTGCTTAGGCTTGAAGACTCATTTTTGACAATAAGTTTTGTTGATCGGTAATCATGAGAAGCGTTTCGAGCTCGTTATTTTGATGTGATTTGATACTTCTTAATTGAGTTTTTTTGCGCATATTGAATAGGCAACGGACCTTCTCCGTTAGGTACCTTTAAGACTTTATTGTTATTTTGTTTACGCCTCACTAATTTTGCTGCCGCATTCGCGTTTATTTGATTATCCGTACATCACCATCCGTATATCAAAATATTCAATTCATTTAATTTAAATTACGAAAACAGAACTCCGGAGTCTAGCATTCCGCACGTTCTGGATTGGACCGCAACTGGGCTAGCCCTACGCGATGTGTTCAATCACTATTCGTATATCAATTATTCAATTCATTTAAATTACGAAAACAGAACTCCGGAGTCTAGCATTCCGCACGTTCTGGATTGGACCGCAACTGGGCTAGCCCCACGCGATGTGTTCAATCACTATTCGTATATAAATTATTCAATTCATTTAAATTACGAAAACAGAACTCCGGAGTCTAGCATTCCGCACGTTCTGGATTGGACCGCAACTGGGTTAACCCCACGCGATGTGTTCAATCACTATTCGTATATCAATTATTCAAATTATCTTTTTAAATTAATCAACGAGTAACAGAACTCCGGAGTCTAGCATTCCGCACGTTCTGGATTGGACCGCAACTGGGCTAGCCCCACGCGATGTGTTCAATCACCATTCGTATTCAAAACAATTCAACAATCTTAAAGGATCAGGCATGATTCATCTCCATAGGAAAGTTGTTCCTCCTATCCCCACAAACACAAACAAAAATCTTACAAACAATTACTTTCAAAGGAAGAACGTGGCATTGCTTGTCGATACTTATATCCAAGTTTAAAGCTTCTTCCGATTTTATTTATTCTCAAAGAAAGAATGTGGCATTGCTTGTCGATCTTATATCCAAGTTTAAAGCTTCTTTCGATTTCTCATTTCTCAAACGTTTGTGGTGGAATAGGTGAGATACTTCTCTTAAAGATGACGACTTGTCTCTTTCTTTCAAATACAATTTAAAACTTACCAACCAATACAAACTATTTTCCATAATCAGCGAGTAACTGAACTCCGGAGTCTAGCACTCCGCACGTTCTTGAATGCAACCGCTCCTGGGCTAGCCCCACGCGATGTGATTCATTCGCCCTCTCATCTTAAAACACCCTTAACAAAGATCAAACATCTTTTCTCAAAACGAACATTGTTTAAATCTTTCTATCTCGCAAATAAGCTAGCGCTTCAGCCTCCTATCGCGAGCAGATAAGCCAACGCTTAGCAGTAGAAATCATTTTCAAACAATCGTTCAATTAAAAAACACAAACCGTAGTCGCACGAACTACGAAGCTCTGACTTTCCCATTGCACAAGGGAATACGTAGGCACAGGGATTTTTATCCTTCGCGAGCACAATAATAAAAAACTTAACATTTCCCCATAACCAATAATAACTAAAACATTTCCTTAAAAGCAATCTTAATCATTAAAAGAAGACAATAATAACAAGTTAACATTTTAAGCGCAAACTAGACTAAGAGGTTCCCGTTGAGTACAACGGACGTGAGGGGTGCCTAATACCTTCCCCTTGCGTAACTGACTCCCGAACTTAGATTAGTGGTTTCGTTGACCATTTCTTATCCCATTTAGGTTGTGTCTATATCTCCATTTTCTCTCGTAGAATAAATAGAATTAGGTGGCGACTCTGTTGTTTGTTTTAGGATCGTATTTTTCGAGGTACGACACCAAGTCTCGGAGAAAATGAAATCTTACACCAATGTGCTTGCTTCGTCCATGAAAAACAGAATTTTTGGACAACTGAATTGTAGAGCTGTTGTCACAATTAATTTTCGTGTTTCCTCTTTCTTCAGCTCCAAGTTGCTCCAATATTCTCCTAAGCCAAATACATTGATAAGCACAAAGTGCAACAACAATGTATTCAACTTCTGTAGTTGATAGGCTCATTACTGGCTGCTTTTTTGAAGCCCATGAAATTGCTCCAGACCCCATAATGAAAGCAAAAACTGATGTGCTCTCCCGGTCATCCAAATCTCCAGGATTTGCTATTTGTATAAGATGCGAGACCTGTTTTCTTGTGCCTCTTTTGTAAAGTATTCCAAAATTAGCGGTTCCTTTTATATACCTTAAAATCCTTTTTGCTGCAAGTCAACGAGATGACTTTGGATTTTCCATGAACCTACTAATCAAGCTTACTTCATACATTAAATCTGGTCGAGTGGTTGTGAGGTACATGCGGCTTCAAACTTCTTGTTTAAACATGGTGGTATCTATTCCATCTCCTTCCTCATCTTTTGATAATCGTGTTCCAGGAATGATATGATTCTTCACGAAATTGCTGCTTCCCATGCCAAATCTTTCAAGGATTTCTCGAGCATATCTTCTTTGGCAGATGAATATTCCAGCTTCCTTCTGCATAACTTCAATTCCCAAAAAATATCTCATCATTCCCAATTCAGACATATCAAATTCTCTCATCATTGAGCTTTTGAATTCATCACACATACTCTTATTGCCTCCAATAAAGATGATATCATCTACATAAAGACTAACAATAAGTATGTAACCTCCTTCTTTCTTGGTAAATAAGGTGTGTTCGCTGGAACATTTTTCAAACCCTTCGCGTATAAAATAAGCTTCTATTTTGCTGTACCAAGCTCTTGGCACCTGTTTAAGGCCATATAATGTATTCTTCAATCTATAAACCTTGTCTTCTTTTCCCTTTTTGATGAACCCTTATGGTTGTTCAATGAAAATCTCTTCTTCAAGTTTTCCATGAAGGAATGAACTCTTCACATCAAGTTGAAATATTTCCCATTCATATTGAGCTGAAAATGCAAGAATTAGACGTACCATATCAAGTCTGGCTACTGGTGCAAAGACTTCCATGTAATCGATTCCATATCGTTGTGCATATCCTTTTGCCACCAATCTTGCTTTGTGTTTTTCTACTTCTCCACTTTCGTTGGGTTTGGTTTTGAAAACCCACTTAATTCCAATTGGCTTGACTCCTTTCGGTAGATCCGTTAGCTCCCATGTGTTGTTCTTCTCTATAGCCTCCATCTCAACTTTCATTGCCTTTTTCCAATTTATGCATCGGTGTGCTTCTTCAAAGGAGCATGGATCATTTTTGCTTTTGGCCATCAGCATCATGAGATTTTCATATTCCGCTAAATAAGCCCCTGTCACATAGTCTGTCATCCATATTGGTTTTATTCTAGCTCTTATGTCCCTCCCTTGAACTAGACTTTCTGAATGTTTGTGACAATGAAAGAGAAGTGCATTCTCCTCTTTCTTCTTTTTCTTCTTTCTCAATTATCTTCATCCTTTATTCATTCTATCTTTTGCATTTAATATTTATTTTTTTATTCAATTCAATTTTGCGTTGTATTAGTAATCTTTTATTTCTGTTTATTTTTTGTTTCTAATTATTCTTCTTCAATGTTTGAATATAAGTGAATTGATTTCTGTTTAAATTAACATACACCTTTTTTTGTTATTTTTTTAAAGTTCTGGTCTTATGAATAATAAGAATTAAGTTAACATAGAGAACATAGAAAGAGAGGATAAGAGGGAGTATGAAATGATGTATAATTGTAATTATCATTACATTTTTTATTCTAAGAAGTTATTGTTGATATTTTACACATTAAGTAATAATAAGAAAATACACTGATATATATATATATATATATATATATATATATATATATATATATATATATATATATATATATATATATATATATATATATATATATATATATATATAAAGTTGGCATTATTTTTTAATATAAATTGTAATATATTTTTGTCTATTCTTTTAGTTCTTCCATTGCTTATCATTTATTTTTCTAAAAAATTGTTTTTATAGTAAGAGTTGCATTTTCATTTTGAAATTATGCAATGTGAAAGTACTTTACGTATTTTTATGATGAAACATCTCATTCGTTTACTATTTAGGTGGAGGAGGAGTGTACTATAAGTTTGTAAAATGAATTAACCGCATAATAATGTCAATCATAATCTATATCTATATCTATAACTTCTATAACTATGTATAAAGACGATAGCCTATTTTGGGCTGACATTTTTTTCATACTTATTATACTCTTAAACCAAATGTTCACCTATTATTATCTATTGGTAACTGTTACTAACAAGACTACTAAGAAAAATATTCAACTTCCCTTTATTACGATGGTTACCAACAAAAGCAGTCAACTTGCTTTTTTCCATACAAGTCAAGTTTTTTAACACTTTTTTTAAGATATAATATATAAGGTATTAATTTGTATAGAAGATACAACTAAATTAACTATAGAGAAGAAAATAAAATGAATTATTCTAATTTACTTATAACAATCAATTATTTTTACAGACATTTTATTATAAAAAGAATGTTAGTATGTTTAAGGTATAATAATATTTGAATGTAGATGATTGAAAATTATTGCAAGAGTCCCTTTTTTATATTAGGCAATAAAAAAATTCATGCATAGAGAAAAATATATTAGAGACCTAACCAAACCTATATATTTTAATCATGACAGAGTCTAAAAATGATATTCTTTTGATCTTATGGTAGTTACTTATGATTAATAGCTTTAGTACATGTTTTGTTATTTTACGGCTAAAGAATTGGACAATAAATATAGATAAATAAAGAGAGTTAGATCATGGTGTTACAGCAGTTGGTTATGGAAGTGCAAATGGAAGTGATTATTGGTTGGTTAAGAATTCATGGGGCACTGTGTGGGGTGAGAAAGGATACATAAGGATGCAAAGAGGTATAGCTGCTAAGGAAGGCTTGTGTGGCATTGCCATGGATTCTTCTTATCCAACTGCTTAGGTTGTCCAATTATCTATAGATTCAAGCTCATGCTTGTATTTTTACTTAAACTCGTATGGATTCATATACATGTAAACTAATATTTTAACAATATTAAATATACACTTATACGAAATCTACATAGTCGTCTTATATTATTTTTTTAAAGCCAAAACCAATAATATATATGTTTTTTTATATCATAACCAATAGGGTATTATTTCTCTTAATTAAACAATAATTATAATTAAATAGGATTTCAATTCATTTTGTTATAGTTAAACTTCAACTAATTAAATAATTATATAGTGTCCGCTTTATTGCCAAGAATTATTCAATTTGTGAATTTCAATTAAAAAATTATGCGAAGGAAAAAGGATTATAGAATATAGACGATGTCTCTAAGGAACTTATAAGAAAAAGTTTCATTAGATGTGCGAAATCTAAGGATATTCAAATAATCATTTGGATTCTCAATACTATTGATCCTCAAATGATTAATAGTTTTATTTTCATATGTTCCTCAAGAAATGTGGAACTATTTGAAGTGTATTAACAACCAAGACAATACATGTTGCAAATCCCCAAAACCTATAGAGAATTTCAATCAATCTTGATAAACAAGATTGCTGCACAACGGAAATTAACAGTAAATTGAGAAAGAGTTAGGGTTTAAAGGGGAAGAAGAAGATGAATATTCTGCAAAGACCTCTTTGGCCACAACTATGAAAAAACCTTTCTTGATTCACTTTGCAACTGCAAAGCCGTGAATACAAATGTATTGGAATTAATACAAAATACGTGTTACTCCTTATTTATAAATTTAGGTTTGCTTTCTCTCCAAGCCAAAACTCAAAACTATAAAAGCCCAAAATTCCTATTTTAGCTAACATTATTAAAATAGGCTTAAGTCAAAATTTGTCGAAGCAACTGCTACACACACACAATAGGCCAGTTCAACACTTCCTTGTTCGAGCTCTAACGACTTCGACATGAGGAATTAAAATTCAACAATACAGTCAAATGCTTTCAAATGGAGATAGAGATAGCTAATTATGAACAAGATAATTTATCTGTTCAAGAATATTATTTTGGTTTCTTGAATCCGTGGAAAAAACATTTTGCTCTTATACATGTCGATATTTCCAATGCTTCTCTCGCGGCTATTCAAGAGGCTTACAACACAAGTAGTCGAGATCAGTATTTGTCCAGTGAAGTTTAAAACCCTTTTCTTCTTCATAATTTGATGCTCGCTCGGAACTCATTCAATTTCAAATCCAATTCTTGTATGGTAATTGATCGTACCTGGAGATCAGGATCCGATATGGCCGACGTCGAGCGTTGTTGAAAGACGGTTGATGAGGAGAGGAAGGGGTGTACCTGCAAGACACTCTGATGTTAAAGTAAGAGACTGAGCAAAGAGCGTGCAAGTACGAGAATAAGGGTGAGAGAATTGAATACCTGACCCTCTCGTGTGAGAGGGATTATATATTGTCCTTGGTGGATGGTTATTGGTTCAAACCGTTGGGCGTGGATCGTGGAATCCGTATGAATAGGTAACGGTCAGAACTAACCGTTAGGGGACTTTATTCCGGTCGATTCAGCCATGGTCGACACAGACCATCCTCCCGAGCATGATGCTCGACGAAGAGCGTGTTAGGCCGCTAATTTGTCTGGCCCAACTCTGGAAGTTGGGTCTGGCTGGAACAATAATCAATTAAAGTGCAGTACTTCTCTAGAAGTCAAATTCAGTTCTCATATGGTAATCAATTAAAGTCCAGTACCATTCTGACGGTCTATGGTTTAAAATCATGTTCTCGTCTGGTAGCAAATTGTTAAATCCATTTCCCTTATGGAATTTATTTTTAAATCAGGTTCTCGTCTGGCAGTTTAGTTTTCAAATCTAATGTTTGATTTTCAAATCCAGTACTCGTTGGAAATTGAATATTCTTCGTCTTAAAGACAAGTACTCGTCTAACAAATCATTTACATTTCAAAGTCCAGTACTAATATGGCGATTTAATCATGTATGTTTCTTAGTCCAACACTCGTTTGATGATCTAATCACCTTTCAAAGTCCAACTTCACCTGGCGTGAACATCTCAAGATCTTAACCTCTCTTGGCTCTTTTTGTAAGCACTGTTTATTTAATTAATTATATATGTATTATTGATGTTGATTTATGTGGAATTGTCGAATTTGTGTTGTGATGAGTTGCTAAGTTGATTTAAGTTAAACTAAGTCGATTAAGTTGATTTAAGTCGTGTTGTGGTTGGTCGAATTAAATTAAGTGATTTACGTTGTAGAGATAGTATGTTGTTATTATATTAAGAGTATAGAAGAATTCATGGGCTTATTTAAGTGGTTGGTAGAAATAATTTGTGAGGTGTGGAAACTAGGCCCAATTGAATTAATAAAGAAGTTATAGATTAAGGAATTATAATTTAATTAGAATAAAAGGGGAAATTAGGTTAATTAAGAGATTAGAGGTTGCAGTAAGAGAAAAACTACAGAAAGAGGCACAAGGGTTGATGGAGAACACGTAGAAACGACGAGAGGCGAATCGGAGAGATTAGAGCACCTTCAATCCCAAGTTAAGGGTGGGGTTCTAACTTTCTAATTTGGTTTGTATGATGAATGATATGTGTAATTAGGTTTGTAGATTTCCTCTGGGTATGTTGTTGTGTATGTCGTATATGATGTCTGTGTAAGTTGAATTATGTTGCATATATGTTGATTTCGTAATTGATACTGAAGGTTGGAAGAATGGTTTGATGTTGTCAAATTAGTCGTAGGATAATTAATTTATGTTGTTGGAGGAGGATTGTCCATGTTTCTATTGTACTGTGTTGATTTGGAATGGATGCGGAGAAAGAATATGGTAAGAGAAGGAAACAGAGACGAAACAGAGAAGGAAATTTGGACGTGTGACGCCCGTCAGGGCATAGTGACGATCGTCCCAATGTTGGGATGATTGTCCCATTTGTGTAACGACTGTCACACTTAGTGACGATGGGCATGTGCATGTGGCGCTCGTCACATGTGGATGATGGGAAGTTGTTTCTATCGTGTTTTTTCGTCTGGGAGGTCTGACATGTTTATTGATACATATAGTTTAATACTGAAACCTAATTTAATTAAGTAACTAATTGTTGAAATTGAATTAATTTATTAGGACCACTGTGAAGAATTAATTAATAATAGTGATGTGATGAATTATAAATTATCAATAGCAGTAGAAATAAAACACCATTAATACTTGAAAAGAGAATAAAGATGGTAACATTGGGGTAGTGGTTTAACTGAAATAACTTAGTAGCAGGTTTTGGAAGAAGATGAGGTATTAGTAGTTGTGCAGCAGAGTCAGATTTTAATGACGAGTAGCAGCAAAGTATTTGTAGCAGCAAGTTAAAATTAACCGAATTTGCAAATATTAATTAGTAGTAGTAGCAAAGTGTAAAACAATACATTGTCAGTCGAATACTTAGAATTAAGCGGATAAGTTAGTTGCCGAAATGAGCTGAAATTGTCGAAGTAGTTCGTATAAATTAGTAGACAAATGGGTGAATTTATTCAGTTTTAATTATGTCGAATACGTGTATTTTCTAGTACTGATTAATAAGTTGATTTGTCCTGGTTTACGAGCACAATAGACTTAGCAGCAGGTTTAATATTTGGTCACTGATATGAATCAATAGAGGCTTAGTAGTAGACTAGTGATAAATATCAGTGACAGGGTGTAGTAGATTAATTAATTACTTTAGTCAGAGATGATTGCAGGGATTAAGTATTGGAATTGAATAGAAGTAAGTTGTTTCGTAGTGCTATAATGATTTAGTAAGAGTATAATTAAGTGACTGTGAGTCAGGATTGAGTAGTATATGTTGATAAGTGGTTGGCTGAGAATTAAGTTGTCGTGTTGTATTAGTTGAAGAATTTAATTTAAGTCAGAGAGTCAAAGTTGTTTTGTTGTAGTTGTTGTTTTTAAGGCGTAAAATCGACGTTGAGTTGTCGTTGTGATTGAAGGCCTTTAGTCAACGTTGATAAGTCGATGATGATAAGTTGTAGGCCTATGGCCAAGGTTGATAAGTTGATGATGATAAGTTATAGGCCTTTAGCCAAGGTTGAATCTGTGTTGAGTTAAGAGTTGCTATATTGTTTTGAGTTGTTTGTTTATGTTGTTTTGAGTTGGTTGTTGTTATGTGTTGTGTCGTTTGTATCATGGCATACATTACATTTCTAAGTTGGAGCAGATGCTCACCACGTTGTCCTAGAATTGCAAAGTTATTAAGTTGAAGGCGTGTGCCTTGCAGATGCCTCGATAACCTGACATATTTTAAGTTGGGAGTTTTAATCCGAATGGTACCATATGCATGTGCATTGTCAAAGTTGCATTCTAATTTGTATAATTATGTTGTCGAATTGTATTTAATGTTGATTGAG
Source organism: Lathyrus aphaca (assembly GCA_963966055.1). NCBI lineage: Eukaryota > Viridiplantae > Streptophyta > Magnoliopsida > Fabales > Fabaceae > Lathyrus > Lathyrus aphaca. The sequence continues at coordinate 154,716,781 of OZ014521.1, forward strand.
GTTGTTTCTAAGTTGTGAAGTGGTAATTTATGTAATCTAATATAATATTTTATTTATCATATATTCTGATTATATTGTTAGATATCTCATACCTTTTGTTTGAATGTTACCCCTATGTTGGTAACGTGCAGGTACTCCAGATTAGAGTTGCTTACCTTTGTTAGTTTAAGTCGGTGTCGTCGTTCTGATTCGTAACACTCGGGGGGTTGACGCTTGTTATATCATTGTCGTTTTCCTTGTTGTTGTTGTATTTAAAAGTCGAAGTTGAATAAAGAATAAGTTGTTATAAGTTGTTTTATAAGTTGAATAAAGTTGTTATGTCATGACAATAGAGTTGAAATGATGAATACGTTGTCTAGTAATAAAAGTTGTTATTTTGTCGCCCAATGTTTAAGTGTTATGTATCCATGTTGATATGCGATAAATGTTGTTGTTTATAAAGTTGAGAATGTGGCATCCTAGTTAAATGTTGAATTTTGAAAACTCTGATTTATGAATTTCCGTCGGGTAGAAGTGGGGTGTTACACTTTCAATAAAATAAAATAAAAGCCTTGCTTGACATACTTACTTTGAATTTCAATTTCCATGGGCGCACATCCCTTAACCTAATATATGCATTGATCAATCATTACATTTCATGCATAATTTCATGTGTATCTTATCCCACAAGTGTGGTTACTATGTCGGATAACCAAAGGCATATCATGCATCACCAAATGAATCGACATAAAGCATACATCCATATCATAAGCCAAGATTCTATGGTTTCTCATGGAAGTCTAGATTAATTCCCCAGTTAAATTGGTTACAATTTCCCACATGAGTTCTTATCTCAGTAGGAATGCTTATTAGTTTCCCCAGTAGGTAACTTCCCTCACATAGTTTGATTTGAAAGTCTTCCCTAGCAAGCATCCTACCAAGCGGGTTTCCTTACCATTATATAAGCATCAACCATCAGGTTGACGATGATCAATTTGTATTGATCTAAGCATCGATCTTCGGGTTGGCGGTAACCAGTCCTTATCCTTGATCTAAGCATCGACTTTTAAATTAGCAACAATCTTTTCTCGTTTGATCTAATCATCGATCCTCGGGTTGACGAAGATATTTTCATGTTTGATCTAAGCATTGACCTAGACGGGTTTTTCGTTTAATCTAAACATTGACCTTTGGGTAGACAATGATCTTTTCCTATTTTACCTAAGCATCAACCTCGGGTTGACGACGATCTTTTCCCTTTTGATCTAAGCAACAATCTTTGGGTTGATGGCGATCTTTTTCCATTTGATTTAAGCATTGACCTTCAGGTTGACAACGATTTTTTATCGTTTGATTTAAGCATTGACCTTCGGGTTGACGATGATATTTTCTCGTTTGATCTAAGCATCGACCATCAGGTTGACGATAATCATTTCATGTTTGAAGCATCGACCTTCAGGTTGAACACAATATATTCCCATTTTATATAAGTATCCACCTTCGGGTTGACAACGATGTTTTCCCGTTTGATCTAAGTATCGACCCTCGGGTTGACGATGATCTTTTCCCATTTAATCTAAGCATCGACCTTCAGGTTGATGACAATCAGTTTGCTTTAATCTAAACATCAACTTTCTAGTTGACGACAATATCCTTACCCTCGATCTAAGCATCAACTCTCGAGTTGAAAAAGAACTCCTTACCCTTGATCTAAGAATCAACTCTCGAGTTGACGACGAACATGAGTATTATGTTATCTAGATATTTTCGTACCTCTTCCATATTAGTTTTCATCCCTCACCTGAAAAAATTTGGGTCCTGTTTTGGTATTTAACTATCTTTCATCATGTATGTATGAAAATCGTTGTCATTCATACTCTCGAGTTAACAATAATTAAATAGGAGTAATTGTCGTATTCCAAATTTTGCTTGTATTATACTAGTTTACTTTTTTGGGTGTACGAAAAGCATTTGCAATTGTTTTCATTTTTAGGCACAATTCGAAATAAAAATAGGTATTATTATGATTTATTCATGTTTTTATTGAAAGGTAAAAAAAGTCAAATAAAAGTCAAATGTTACCTTTTTGGATTATTTTATATAATTTTCGTATTTTATAGGTATTATTATGATTTATTCGCAATGTGTCATACTTGTTTTTAATTAGTCACAATTTGTCATATTTGCTTTTAATTGGACACAATTTATCGCTGTGACTTGTTTTCCTTTTATGTTAACCTGAAAAATTAGTATAGATAGGAGTCTTATTTTACACTAGAGAAAGGAGAGAAAATAAACATTTGAAAACCCTACACAAAACTCTCACACACAATAACCATAATTCCACAAAGCCAAAAAAGCCACAAAAATATCACTCGTAGAAAAAGGAAATCAATAACCTTCCCTCCTCAATTCCATAAAACTATCACCCTTCTCTCTCAAATCCACCATCATAACTAATTTCACTATCATATTCACTTATCACCATTCTTCCATATCAATTTAAACCACCCCCACACTAATTCACACCAAAAACATAAAACCAAACAAACTCCAATCGTCACCACCATCAGTCAAATTTTTATCATAACAACCAAATTCATCATTAATGTTCATCAATTAAGAATCAACAAACAACAACAAATTGAAACAAGCAATACAATTGGAACCAAAGAAGAAGAAAAAAGGAAGAAGAACCCGTAGATCTGATATCTGAACTCCTACTGTCAGATCTTCTCCTTTGTGGATCCGCATCTCTTTTTTTTCGATCACTAGTTTTGTTTCTTTAATTTTATTTCTTTGATTCCTATATGATATTTTTCTTTATTCTTTTTATCTTGGTTTGATTTATCTCTTGGACATGCTCTTTTCTTGTTTTTGTGTTCAAACATAAAAGATAAAAAAAATTAATAAGGAGTAGTTAAGTGGAACGGAAGAGAGACTCACATTTTTTATCTCTGAAATATTATTTTATCTATCATATAAGAAGTTTAAAAGTATTCAATTAATGATGTCACTTGGTTAATTTCACTTTCCAAACTTGGCAAATTAATTTAAATTTCATTATTAAATCCAATAATTATTTATTGAACAAAAAACAAATCATAAATAGGTAATATTTGATATGCAGTTATGAAAACGCGTCACCAATAATATATTTATTTACGTTACTAATATTTGTATAAATATTATGTTACTATATTGAATAGATATCAAAACAAAATTGATATAACTAATACAAATAAATTAAAATATACCGTCATAATGTATATTAATTGAAATTTAATTATGTTTCGATCAAATTAATAATTCACTTTTTAATATTTCACATTTCTCATTTTAGAAATAAAAAGTAATAAAGTTGAATCATTAAGTTTATTTAAAGAAATTAAATGGATGATTTGAAATATTTTATTGATGCCGTATTTTAAAATGTATATACATAAGCATATAATTTAAATGAATTAAATGAACGAAACATAAGTAATGATGAATAAATAGTATCAAAATTATATGATATTTTTTATTAATCATATAATTTGATCCAAATACAAAATAATATTGTACGGATACACACGGTACATATATGATACTGATATTAACACATTTAATTAAATATTGAATAATAACGAGAATAAATTTACTATTAATTTAAATATTTTTTATAAATAGTTCAAAAAAAATATTTATATATAGGAATAATTATACCGTTGATTCAAATGTTTTAATATATTAAATAATATATTTGATTTGTAAATTGATTTTCCCTATACATTCTATACACTTCAAATGCATTATACAAGACAAGATTATTCAACTGCTTTTAATAATAATCATCACAACTTTATTCAATAAAATTGTCAAATCATCGCACCTCAAATTAGCGTAATATATATATATATATATATATATATATATATATATATATATATATATATATATATATATATATATATATATATATATATATATATATATATATATATATATATATATATATATATATATATATATAATTGTCAAATCATCGCACCTCAAATTAGCGTAATATATATATATATATATATATATATATATATATATATATATATATATATATATATATATATATATATATATATATATATATATATATTCACACTATTCATTTTAAAATTTCTTTCTCTCACCTTTTTTCTATATTTTTCAATTTTCATTTATCGTTTACTTTTTTGTCCATAAAAAATATTCTTTTTAAAACAATGTCATATTAAATATACGCATATAGACAAAATAGATACAAGAATATATTTAAATTCGTTTATAGACAAAATAAATACTTAATAAATTCGTATTTTTATAAATGAATTAATATATAAGAAAGTTTTAATGTTTTAATGTTATACAAAGTTTTAATGTTTTTTTTTAAAATAAAGTTTTAATGTTTTAATATCATAGTAATTAATATATAAGAAAGTTTTACTTTATTGTTTTAAAAATAAAATAGACAAATAGAGAGAACAAAAATATTTGCTTAAAAATTATGTCTATTTACATTTTTCTTACATTTTAGAAACAAAAATATGCTTACAAACACACAGATATTAATATGGTACATGCATATCGTACTGATATTAAGTTAATGATTTAAGTATTAAATAATAATGTGAGCAACTTTACCATTAATATTTTATTTATTTTTGTTACTAATATGTATTTTTACAATTATAATATTTTTAAATACTATGTTATTAGTTGATATTTATAAAACTAAATGATTGCATATATTTGAAATTATTTTAAATTTAAGAACAATGTGTAATGAAACATATTTTTGTCGGGTATTAAAGTTGAAGTATACTTTTCTGTAAAAATTAAACCTAAATTAAATTAATTTGTTTTGTTTTGCTTCAGTTATCTGAAATACACATCATTATCCGGACGAACACACGAGTAATGATACGAGTATCCCACGAAATTGATATTTCTAATATTACTTGCATAAAATGTATTTGTTTATATTAACATTTATAAAACTAAATCACTGTATAAATATTTTTATAAAAAATATCAACCGACGTCTACGGATATTGATTCTATCTTTTTTATTTTAATGTTTTAACGTCATAGTAATTAATATATAAGAAAATTTTAATATTGTTTTAAAAATAAAATAGACAAATAGAGAGAACAAAAATATTTGTTTAAAAACTGTGACTATTTATATTTTTATTACATTTTAAAAATAAAAGTGTGCGTATTAACACACAGGTACTGATATGGTATATGCATATCGTAAAGATATTAAGTTAATGATTTAAGTATTAAATAATAATGGGAACAACTTTACCATTAATTTTAATATTATTTTTTTACTTATATTTATTTATACAATTAAAATAATATTTTCAAATACTATGTTATTAGTTGATATTTATACAACTAATGATTGTGTATATTTAAAATATTTTAAATTTAAGAATGAGTTGTAATGAAACATATTTTAGTCGAGTTTTAAAGTTGAAGTATACTTTTCTATAGCAATTAAACATAAATTAAATTAATTTTCTTTGTTTTGCTTCGGTTATCTGAAATATACATCATTGTCCGGACAAACACACGAGTACTGATACGTACCTGCATATCGTAATAATATTAAGTTAATGATTTAAGTATTAAATAATAATGGGAACAACTTTACCATTGATTTTAATATTTTATTTATTTTTTTTACTAATATTTATTTATACAATTAAAATAATATTTGCAAATGTTATGTTATTAGTTGTTATTTATACAATTAAATGATTACATATATTTTAAATTATTTTAAATTTAAGAACAAGTTGTAATAAAACATATTTTAGACGAGTTTCAAAGTGGAAGTATACTTTTATGTAGCAATTAAACATAAATTAAATTAATTTGCTTTGTTTTGCTTCGGTTAAGTTAATGATTTAAGTATTAAATAATAATAAGAACAACTTTACCATTGATTTTAATATATATTTTTTTTTACTAATATTTATTTATACAATTAAAATAATATTTTCAAATATTATGCTATTAGTTGATATTTATACAACTAAATGATTGCATATATTTAAAATTATTTTAAATTTAAGAACGAGTTGTAATCAAACAAATTTTAGTCAAGTTTTAAAGTGGAAATATACTTTTTTGTAGCAATTAAACATAAATTAGATTAATTTACTTTGTTTTGCTTCGGTTATCCGAAATACACATCAATGTTCTAACGAACACACGGGTACTGATATGTGTATCCCACGAAATTGATATTTGTAATAATACTTGAATAAAATAGATTTGTTTATGTTAACATTTATAACACTAAATCATTGCATAAATATTTTTATAAAAAAAATGAATTAATGCTCACGGATATTGATTCTATTTTTTTTTTAATTTTTAATATAAATTATATTTTTTATATTTATTAATTTTTATTAATCCTTTTTTTTAGAAAAATAAATACGCGTAACACACATGTACTCGAACGAACACCTGAGTACTGATATGAATATCCCACTAAGTTGATATTTGTAATAATACTTAACTGAAATGTATTTATTTATATTAATAATATTTATTTATACAACTAAAATAATATTTACAAATACTATGATATTATTTCGTATTCATAAAACTAAATTATTATATAAATATTTTTATAAAAAAATACAAATGATGTTCACAGATATTAATTATATATTTTTTTTGTATAATATATATTATATTTTTAATATTTATCAATTTTTATTAATCCTATTTTTATTAATATTTTTTTTTCTTTTTTATATAATTAATTATTTTAAATCTTTGTTTTTATTTTCAATTCCTTTTAACAACCAATGCGCGTCACCGACGGGTACCCGTGCGAAGGCACGGGTATCTACCAATAATTATTACTTAATTCGTTTTGTATTTACAAATGGTACATTAAAAATATGTTTTATGTAGTAACATTTTTTTTTCTATTTTAAAAATACGTTTTTTCTTTGCATAGGTTTTAGGGAGTAACATCTATTTTTTCTATTTTAAAAGTAGTAGAGTAAAAATAGTAGAGTACAATTTTGGGAATAAATTCATGCAATAATTTATATATGTACTCTATTTTACAATTTATGTTTAAGTAGCTGATTGCCTCATTAATGCAAAATAAAACAATCTATTTTTTCTATTTTTTATAAAATTTATAACATTTTTATCATTAACTTTTTTTTTTATATATATTACATGAAACAATTTTTTATATTTTTTATATGAATTCAAAATATAAACTCATTTATTTTATTTTTAGGTAAATCATTATTGATAGATGTTAAGGCTAAGATCAATTACAGATTGCACATTTAATCCAATATTGGTTTGTTGATTTTCTTTGAAAATATTATACACGAATTGAAAGTAATCACTGCATTTCATATGAATATAATATATGAGGCAATCAAAAAATAATATTATATATGAAAATATTACACAAGGTTCAAGGTTATACAATTCTCAAAACATTTCATATGAATATAATATATCATTAACTTAAATGTAACAAACTACCATCTGAAAACAAACTTAAACCTAAATTAAACACAATTCCCCCTCTCAACTGAAACAACTATTTCTTCGGCTGGAGGATACTGAATCGAGAAATGCAACCTATCACCATCTCTTATGTCTCTATCCTTTGGAAAATCGTACCACTCGCTCAACAGATACTTTTCCATCTTTTTTGGTGTCATCTTGACGTTGCAATAATATGGGACGGATTTGTCCGAGTCCCACAGACAGATGATTTCGAAAGGTTCCCGGAAGCATTTCCTTACAATATTTTCCGGAATTTTCTACATATTCACACAAACATTAACAATACGTTATAGTTCTTATCAGATAGAAACACATATTTGGAATGAAATTCTGCATTGCTTACCAGGACATTTGTTTTCAACTTTTCTGCGTTGGTTACGACCTTAGTCCAACTTACTTTGTGCTCAGATGTTAGAGGAGTTTGCCTGCAAATCAAAACCATAATTAGAATGATGCATTTTCATGAATATTTGGTGTTAAACACCTGCAGCATAGTACTATGTCAATTTGTATAGTTGCAGCCTCAAATATGAGTATAATTGAAATCGATTACCTTATCCTTTTTTCGGCCTGTTGTCCTGTCTCTTTAACAGACTTCACAGCTTTCTGTTTACCCTTTTCACCAGCTCTGCAAACACAAAAGAGTTTAGCGCATATCCGAACATGTTATTATGTATAGCTGCAACAATCATAATATAATTCTTATTGAGGCGAAAAAAGAACAAAACACAGGTGCACTAATCTAAATAACAACATTGTATGTAACATTACCAGTCATTGAATAAAATAATGTATACTGCTCATTGAAACAAAACAATAATATAGCTAACATGATTCGTTCACAAGGCTACCTTTTCCTTTTTTCAATGTCCCGTCTGGCTCTGTAACAGATTCCACGGCCTTTTGTTTTCTCTTTGCATCAGCCCTGTATACGGAAAAAAAAAGTTTGAGTGGTATTTAGATTGAGGCATAAGTATAGATCGACACTGAAATCTCTAAATTTGGAAACAAAATGATATGTTGATTAGATATCTATGTATTTTGACTTGGCATCCATTCAAACTATTGTACAAACAGTTTCCTTTTATTGGAGTTACAAATATAGAAAACTACCTTTTCGTTTTTTTGGAGCAACTTCCTGATTCTTTAACAGACCGGACTATCGTTTCTTTCCCCTCTCGAACTCCACTGCACAAACAACAATGTCTATTGCTTACTATTATTACTGACAAATTGTCAATGAATTACATACAATCCTTAAATCTTTACTCTTAAAATCTCAAAAATTATATTCCTACTTTCTATTTTGATTTTCCTCACTGCGGAGCAGAAGTAAGAGAAAACATGGATGATATTCGATTGTATGACATTCAATTATTGTTTGGTTTAACTTACTATTATTAGTGAGACAATGTCAATGAATTACATATAATCCTTAAGTCTTTACTCTTAAAATCTCAAAAATGACATTCCTACTTTCTGTTTTGATATTCCTCTTTCAATGTCAACTCTTTTAAATTCTCCCTAAACAAGACTTAGGTTGCAATTATGCATATACTACATAAGATTCTAACAAAGTAAGAAGAACATTCAGGAACATACATGTTTGACTACACCTGAATAAGTAAAAATCTGTCAATTTTACTGATTTTGGAGTAAATGCGTAAGACAGGTTTTGTCGTACCTAATATGATATGAAACAAACTGAAGCTAACCATTTATGCACATCTGACTAAATACCATCATATTCCTTTAAAACATGTCTAAACAACAGAGCATCGGTGTACGATTTAACCACCTAATAACATAGAAACATGATAAAACTAATTTAATTTGTCAACAACAAAACCCTAACTGTTAATAAGTAGTATCCGATAAAATGATTTACCTTTCTGCCTTGACTTCTAACTCCTACAAATCGTTTTCCGTTAGAACACGGGTTTCACCACGAGCTCTGCATAAAAATATAAAAACAAACAAAACATCAAAAAATAAGACATCAATGTAATAGATTTCAACCTCTGTGAGTCACTTGAAGAATCTATAACCGTTTGATACTTTGTCCTCCATGAACACCGAAGCCCATGATTCTCCCAACACCGTCAGATCATGTATTCGTTGTTGCATCTCTCCCATTAAGCCATTTTAACTTCTTCGACACCTTCTTCTCTTCCTGAACGTTTATGTAACAACAACAGTTACTTTACTTATTTTTTATACACTTCAACACACATGTTTGGTAACCATTGTATCCTTTGGTGTTCCATTGTATCATTTGAGTAACTCTAAACTTTATATTTTATTTTTAATTTGAATTATATTTTGATTTTTACAAATTCTATTTTACTTATTATTTTTATTTACTTTTTAGTTTTCAAATTTTATTTAGTTTTTAGTTTTCAAAACTATGTCATTTATTTATTTTATATTTTTGTAAACAACATATTTAAACATTATCATTTAAATGGTTTTTGTTGTGTTTCATCTTTTTTTAAATATATGTTTCATTTATATTTAAATATATATGCAAAATATACATTAATTATAAAGTAAACTATTTATTTCAAAATAATTATGATTTACATAATTTATTATATCCCACTTATACATATAATTTACAATTAATGTTTTTTTTTTGGATCACCCACTTCTCAAATGTAGATTACACTAATATTTATTTCATCTAATCATATAATTTTACTTATATTATAGTTAATAGAGATTTATTATATTATTTTTTATTATCATTTTTCTATTTGAACAAATCAATCGATATTTTTTTTTAAACTAATACTTACTATTCTTTCTAATTTTGAATGCTTTTTAAAAAAATGTGCCAGTCTTGGTATCATACTAGTTATAATAATAATAATACTAGTAAGATAGCACATGTCACTTGAGTATTGGAATAAATCTAAGTTGAAAAGTCAAGGCTAAAAATTCAAGTTTTGTTTTTTAAATCTTGAGTACGGGACCCCTGTTTTTGTTAGTGTGGTATTTTTGTTTTTTATTTTTATTATTTAAGTCAAAATTTGATAAACTTTTGTAAATTATGGTTAGAACAATTTTAGATTTGGACTTTAGACATGTTATTTAACACCCTGTTTTCAGCTTGCATCCCTTCTGGAATTATTTTTTTATTTTATTAACTTATTTAGTTTAATTTATTTTAATTTAATTATTATTTTAAAAAAAGTAAAATATAAAAATACTAAAAATAGAAATTGAGTTTAAAAATACCAAATTAGTATTATTTCGTCTTAAATTAAATTCTCACTTAAAGTACTTTAATTAATTTGGAAGGAATTGGTGAATGCACATTCACCTATTTTCTTGAATAATTGAGGACTTAACGCACACTTCGTATAAACGATCATTTATCTTCCACACACAATTTTCACGAATGCACTTAGGAGGAATGGGCTAATGCACGCTCACTTGGTTTTTCAACAATTGAAGTCTTAACACGCGCTTTTCACAAATTGCACAACTAAAACAAACTTTTTATAAAAAGGATATTGTTTTACTCGTTTCATCACGCAATACAATCGAATGTTCCAACCTTGATAGTGCAAGCATACAAGCCTCGAATGTTCTTCCCTACACCGTGGTGACATCTCTAAACTAAGGCGCTATCATATTATTTTATTTTTTGATTAAAAATTATTTATATATAACAATGGTTGATGTGCCAACCGTGGTGATACCATCAAGCTTTCATGGGTTTGATCCTCAGCGCCATAAATATTTTATTCCTGTAACGTTAGGGCGCAAATAAAATGGATATCGCTATGGTGCTTCTGATTAACCATTGTGATATATTTATAATAAATAAATAAATATCAAAACGGTTGGTAGTCTTAACTGTTGTGAAATAGTTTACCCATATATAAGCGAATAAAGTCTCACTTATTGACAGTAGTGTTGTTTCCTTCACAGTGAAACCCTAACACCCATTTTTTCTCTTCTTCTCCATTAGACGTGAATCTCGTGCTTTATACATTAAGGTTTTTGTGGCCATGGTGACAAAATATGAGAAGTATGAAGTTATTGTATAAACTTCATCCACCTTATATTTTTTATTTATGGCTACACAAATTAGTGAACTTAATATATCTTGATTCGTTACAGTTCCACGATTGTTAGATGTTGTTTTTGTTGATTGTTCTCATTTTTCATCCCAAAATCTGACGGTGACAAAGGTGGTATGTTCTTCAGTTCTCTCTTTCGACCTCTCTTTACTCTTCACTGGATTATGGTTTTCGGGTTTGGTATCAACTAAAGATGCTCATTGTTGAAGTCTGATGTGTTTCCTTGCAGATTAAGGGGATGATACATGGTGATAGCAAGCGGTGGTAGCAATCGTATAGTATGAGTTGTTAAGGTTCATATGGTTTGTGTAACAATGAAGAAAAATACAAGAAGTATGAAGTCTTTGTGGAAACTTCATCCACCTTGTATTTCTTCTTTATGGCTACACAAATTAGATGAACTTAATATATCTTAATTTGTCACAGTTCTATGATAGTTGCATGTTGTTTTTGTTGATTGTTCTCATTTTTCAGTCCAAAATCCGACGAGGATGAAGATGGTATGTTCTCCTGCTCTCTCTTTCGATCTCTCTTTACTCTTCACTGGATTATACTTTTAGGGTTTAGTTTCAATTGAAGATGCTCATTGTTGAAGTTTGTTGTGTTTCCTTGCAGATTAAAGAGATGATACATGGTGATAGAAAGCGGTGGTAGCAAGCGTGTAGTATGAGTTGATAAGGTTCATATGGTTTGAGTAGCAATATGAAAAAATTACAAGTATGAAGTCATTGTGGAAACTTAATCCACCTTTTTTTTCGTTGCTTCACAAACTAGATGAAATTCATAGTTCCGTGATAATTTTCAATAAACGGTGTCTTCATGAAACAGTTTAATATAGTTTATGATGTTGTATGCGGTTAGAGTTTTGTTGATAAATTTATAATATATGGTTCTGGTGTATGATATTGTTTGAGTTTATTATATTCTATGTAGATTGTTTGTTTCACTAATTCTCACTTAAAATACATTCATTTAAATTCACATAGATATTTATAATCTGAAAATTAAGTTGTATTTGAAAACCAACTTATATAAATCAATATTTCTAAATTTCATGTGTTTCTTCGTTCATCTCACGTTATTTACATCTCCTTAGATGTATCGCTGTATTCGATTATAGTTAAATTTCATTAAATACAATTTATTGGATAATCTTCCTCACCATCAACACTTATAATCGTAAAAATTATGATTGTAAAAACTACGATGATAATTGATGATGATGATGATGTAGATTATCCAATGTCTTGTTGTTATAGAAATTTAACTATAATCAAAGATAACGGTACATCTAAGAAGACATGTCATTATACCATAATATATGTAAAACAACTTGAGATGCACGATAAGACGAATGCAATCACAAAACAACAATGGTTTGTTTAAGTTGGTTTTTTAGAATAGTTTAATTTTTAGATTATATACTTCTTTATCAATTTGAATCCTTGTATTTCTTTATTGAGGTGTATGGAAACCAAACAGTCTATATATAACATAATAAACTCTGGGTACTTTCAACAACGGTTATTTATTGTAACCGAGATCAAAGGTAATTTACGTTTTACATAATTTGCTGATGATGAGTTTCGAATTTGAACCCAGAACCTAAGTGCATATATCACAACAATTTATAAGCATAACAGTTGTGATATGTGGCGTACGTCCTGCCTTTCAATAACATTTTCTAGACCGTGGTAGAAATAGCGAACTTACAACAACACTCTACTTAACAACGGTATGACCCGCATGATGGTACCCCTTTTTCAACCATTGTGAAAGGGGTTTTCCGTAGTAGTGGATGTTTAACAGTTCGAATATGGTTTAAATATTATTCTCTAAAAACAACCAACACACAAACATTTTATACAAAGAACTACATAGTATTAAGTTCACTATCGCACATGGGGATAAGTGAGAGTAAGACTCAACATCTCGTCAGACATGTAAATAAAAAACTAAATTTCCCCCTTTCCATAATTGTCTTTTAATAAACAGAAAAACTTCAAGCATTCTTATGTTAAAATCTCACAAAACTAATTAGAATATTCTCATTGAGTACAACAATGTGAGGGATTCTAATACATTCCCTTTGCATAACCGACTTTTAAATCCGAAACTGGTTTTGACGGTCATGTTTTTGTTCTTCAATGGATTTATCAACGTTTTCGTTTTAAAATAAAACTTTTATGGTGGCTCTGTAGTTATTTCAAACGTTAGTATGCTCGTACATTTTTCGTACCATAATAACTAACAAGGCTAAATTAACTAGGCAAAAATCCCTAACACCCAAACCTCCAAACCTTTTAGGTTTACAAACATCATACAAACTAAACTAAGAATTCTTAACTTCACCTTTCACCCAATAAAATACCTTTAAGTTTTCACAATTCTCTTATATATCTTGACATACATCTTCATAAAAAAAATTAAAATAAAAATATAAAACATGTATATAAATAATAATCGGATTGAGTAGAACAATTTTCCCCATCTTACGGTTCTCTTTGTCAAAGCTGAAACTAGGGGTGGCAATTAAATCCATTAAACAATTATCCATCTAATTCATCCATTAAATAATTCATCTAATTCATCAATTATGTAAAATCTTAGCTAATGGATTGGATTCAATCCATCCATTTAAAGTCAGAGATAACCAAGCATTTGAGCTCGAGTGGTAACCGAGCTCCTGCTAAGAAATAAAAGTTCGGGGAATATCGAGTTCGATTCCTGGTGGGAACAATATCTTGGCCATGCCACATACCTCTCTGGCCGAACTCTGAAATACTATGGCCCATTTCCCCTAAGAACCAGAGGGTGAAATTACAATAATTGTGTTTTAGTTGAGGGAATAAAAAAGGTTACGGAACAAATTTATGATGCAATTTATCTTCCGTTTTTTATTAATGGAATATTTTGATTCATTATAATGATTTGTTTTTATTACTTTTAAATTATTATTTTAAATATTTATTACTTGAGTTTTTATTATTAATATATATTTTTTATAAATATGATAATGAATTATTTAATATATTTGATTATTAGTAGGCATGTCATGGATTTTGAGAGGAAAAAAAGAGATAGAAGTATGCACTTTATTAAAATATAAGATCAAATTAAAATATTTTTATTTTAGATATTTAAATTTCATTACAAAATTAATATGTAAGTGTTTAATATATTTATGTGTATATTTAATTTTATAGTTATATTTAAAATTTGCATTGGATTACTAATACATTTATTTTTGTTGAAAAAAATTAATTTAATAAATAGGATCACAATTTTTTAATTAAGAATGTCATTCTATGTCCTTTTGTATTTATCAGCTATTGTAATTGCTTATTTATCAAACATTCAAATTAACTTATCAACTATAAGTCATCAGTTATAAGCTATCAGTCATCAGATATAAACTATCAACTATCAGTTATCAGCTATTTGCTATCAGCTAGTTTATCAACTATCAACTATTTTTACTAAACAGATCCTAAATATCAAATAAAAAAGACACACGTCAATGAAATAAAATGAAAAGGTTTAAAATATAATAGATATTACAGGAAAAGAAATAAAACATAGACTTTATTAATGTGAGTAAAAAGTACTTTGATATCTATTACAAAAAATACTACATTTTATACACTTTGATCAACAATGTTAAAATAATTTAATTATATATATATATATATATATATATATATATATATATATATATATATATATATATATATATATATATATATATATATATATATATAT
This sequence comes from Lathyrus aphaca, assembly GCA_963966055.1. Lineage (NCBI taxonomy): Eukaryota > Viridiplantae > Streptophyta > Magnoliopsida > Fabales > Fabaceae > Lathyrus > Lathyrus aphaca. The sequence continues at coordinate 154,732,197 of OZ014521.1, forward strand.
ATATATATATATAAATTTTAATTTGGAGATGGTCGTTTATTGGAGAAATTATTCATTCCAATTGCAATTTGTACGAATTCAATAAAGACCCCTTGTTTTATTTGTCGTAGTTTGCAATTGGTTGGTAATTTTTTTCATTTTTGTCGAGCTAGGCCTCATTCCCTTTTATAAACAGGTTTGAGCACCCTTTGTACTTTTATCAATACACTTCTTAATTGCTTAAAAATAAATAAATAAATTTTAACAAATTAAATAAATTGTTATAAAAATAAATAAATAAATAAATTCATTTGGATGGATGGATATGCTTCCACTAAAATATTATTAATGGATCGATCAGATAAATTATACTCTTAATAGATGGAATTGATAATACCCCTTTCCCCTTTTCACCGGCAGGAGTGCATTCTACACTTTATTTTGATACTACCTTTTTCCTTCCAGAGGTTCCGATGGTCAGAGTTTGGTTCATCACAATCTTCCTTTTTTCGATTCATCTGGCTTTTAGGTGTTCGCCAAATTGAAGCTTGCCATCCTTCATAACCTTCTACACCAAATCCCTGAAAAGAACACATTGAGATGTTTTATGACCAAGGAAATTGTGAAATTTGCAAAATCCACTCTTTTTCTTTTGCTCAAGAGGGGGATCTTTTAAACTAGGTGGAAACAACAATTTGACCATCTTTTACTAATAAATAAAATATTTCATCACATTTAGATATATCAAACATATATTTCTTGGTGACATATTTGTCTGACTTCCCTGTTTTGATAGGGTTTTTTCCGCTTGATGGTTTCAATACTTTACAAATGTAAGGAGGCGCCGGCTTAAGTTCAGCCACGTAAACCTCACTTTCGTCGACAACTTCTCCGTCGTTGAATGAGAACTCATCAGTTGCTAAATATGCAACTTTCTTATGGTATCGACTAGCCTTAGACTTCTTAGCTCTCAAGTTTTCGACTTGTCGAACTCTATCAGCTAGTTGAGCTATATCTCTAAGATATTGGGTATCTAACTTCTTTCTGATCGAATAGTCGAACCCGCCTGTGGCTATTTTGACTAGTTCATGCTCAGGGACTTGAGTAAAACATCTAGCTTTTAGAAGTCTGAACCTATTCAAATATTGTTCGACTGACTCATTCGTCTTTCGTTTCACACTAGCCAATTCCTTTAGGCTAATCTTGGATTGTCCCATGTAAAACTACTCGTGGAACAATCTTTCTAGTGGATTCCATGTGTGAATGGATTGATAGGGGAAGCGTTGTGAACCAAGTAAACGCATATTTGGCAAGAAAACTAGGAAAATATTTCATTTTCAAATCCTCATTATTCGCTATGTTCCCAGCTTCTATCTGGTATCGTGCCACATGTTCGACTGTGGAATCTTCGGTCTCACTAGCGAATTTGGTGAACTTTGGGACTTTCCAACCCCTTGGAAGTTCAGTCTGTAGCACATAATCAGGTAATGGGGATGTATAAGTTGGTCGTCGAAGGCCTGGGTTGGCTCCATTTCAAACCATAATCCTTTCGACCATAGCTTCCAGGTTCAGCTCTCTGGCCCTGGCATCCTGACGGACCTGCCCTATCACATCTTCTGGGTTTTAATGTTGACGTAACATCAAGATGGGAGGAATTTGGGCCACCCTGGGTATATATTCAGCCTCTTGATAAGGATATTCGAGTATCTCTTCGTATTTTTCCTCTTGTCGAACCGGTGTCTCTAGTCGAGGACGTGGGGTTCGACGATGTGGGGTCGTTGGTGCCCAAAAAAAATCCCCTATTTGAATCATCTGAGTTGCCAACAGTTGGTAACTATGCGTCGAATCTTGTATCAAAGGTCTTAAAATGGTCCCCATCTGTTGAATCAACATGTGGACCATTTCATGGTTACTCTCATCCATCTACTGTCTTACGACTGCTATGAAGTTTGGAGTAAACATCGGTATGGATTGAGACAAAAATTTGTATTTGGGCGTTCGACCGTACTAGTTCTTCAAAGACCCTAGCCCCTGGTATGGGGGAAAAGCTCCTGGAGAACTGTCTCCAAGTGTCGAACCAGCGTTATGGAAACCTAGCATGAATTCGGGCGATATGCCAAATGTTTTAGAGAAAGGCATGGTGAAACTGGGCCCTTGTGGGCCCAAAGTTCCACCTACATTCGGCCTAATTGGTTCAGGTCGAAATGGAGCAGTGGATGATCCACTCGTAGCAGTCGGTATTGTTGTCGTAACAGTTTCAGTTGTGTTCGTAACAACTGGAATTCCTGTCGAAGACAGTTCTTTGTTTGGATGTGGCGTTACTATCTTGCCACTGCGTAAGTGCATATACCTAACCCAATGGGTCCCTCTGGGCGAGCCAATTTGTTCGCACGTGGATTTCGCACGAACAAGTCGTTGGGCTCCTATCCGACAGGTTTACTTGTGAGACCAGGCAAACGAGTTCTAAGACTGCTCTATCCGATTAAGTATACTGTGGACTTTTATAATGTAAGTTTTTTGTTTAAGATGATAAGTATTTAAAATTGCTTGGAATTAAAATGACTTGAAAAGATAAATGTTTGGATGATATCATACATTTTGCGTAGGGGGTTAACTCGTTTCTCTTAACACTCGGTACTTTGAGTGTGTCCCTTTTACAATGTAAAGAAATGTGACCTTTAACTCTGAAAGAAATCTACTTAAATAGACATGAAAAATTAACCGTCAGACGCTCTCCAACGAATCTGGCGTTGATACCTGTCACCCCACTCTTATGGTAATTCTCCACTACTTTGCCACACTTCCTTGAGCAGTTTCTTCATAGCATTACTGGTTCTCTTGGGTAGCGTTGAAATGCTTCGATGCCTTCCTTCCATGGGCTGGACTTTCTCCGCTTCTTCTATCCGTCGACCCCTTGTCACGTTTTCTCTTTCCTAGTTGGGTCGAACTATTCCTCTTTGACATTGATTTTGCTTTACACATAAAGACTTCTTTATTTTAGTCGAAATCTCCATCCAACACTATCACCCTTCTCCCTTAATTCAACCATCATAACCAATTTCACCACCATATGTACTAATCACCCTTCTTCCATATCACTTTTAACCACTCACACACTCATAAATTTAATCCTACAAACTAATTCAAACCAAGCACTAAAAACACAAAATCAAACTAACTATTATCATCACCACCATCGGTCACATTTCTATCACAACAACCAAATTCATCATCAATACTCATCAACTCAGAATCAACAAACAATAATAAATTGAAATAAGTAATACTAAAAAAGGGGAAGAAGAACTCGTGGATCTGAATTCCCTCCGCCGGATCTTCTTCTTGTCGGATTGACATCTTTTTTTTTATCGATAGTTTTATTTTCTTTACTTTTTATTTTTTTGATTTATGTATGATGGTGTGCTTTTGTTTTTCTTATCTTTGGTTTGATTTATCTCTTGGTTTTTTATTTTTATTTTTATATTTGTGTTCAAAAATAAAAGATAAAAGAATTAAGAAGAAGTAGGTGAGAGGAATGGAAGGGAGACTCATGCTTTTACTCTTTCTCTGAGTTTTTTATTTTATTTTATTTTATAATAATAATAATAATAATAATAATAATAATAATAATAATAATAATAATAATAATAATATACCACATATCACTTGATTATTAGAATAAAGCTAAGTTGAAAAGTCAAGGCTAAAAAATTAATTTTATTTTGAAATCATGAGCATGTGATGTCTGTTTTTGTTGCGTGGTATTTTTGCTTTTTGTTTTTACTATTTAAATCAAAAATTGATTAACTTTTATAAATTAGGGTTAGAACAATTTTGAGCTTGGGCTTTGGACTTCTTGTTTAACAACAACAACAACACTCCGTATTTCCAGCTTATAACCCCCTCTAGATTAATTTGTATATTTTATTTATTTTATAAGTTTATTTGGTATAGTTTTTGTTAACAAAATTTGTTGTGACGGTTATTTTTTCGTTTTTCAAAGATTTCAATGTTTTCCTTTTAACAATAAAATTTCTATGACAACTCTATAATTATTTTGAACTTTAGTATACTCAGTTATTTTTCGCATCGTCTAACAAATCTAAATTAACCAAACGAGGATCTATAGCACTTAAACCTCCAAATCTTTGGGATTTACAAATATCGGACCAACTAAACCAAAAACTATTAACTTCACGTTCAAATAAAACCTTTAAATTTTCACAATTCTTTCTATATGTTGACATACATCTTAAAAAAAGCGGTATAGATATAACAACTCTTTCTTAAATGTGAAAATATGTCAGACAAATTAATAAGGACCTATAACTTAGTCTACATAGACCAAGGTCAGCCTAGACTTTTTTATAAATAGGAAAATCTTAGGCTTTTTTATAAGTCCTATTTAGTTAGATAGGTTAGGCTACGTACCATATAAATTTTTGTATAAATTTATTAGGTCGGCCTATTTATTAAGTATGAATGAATTTATTATTTTTATATTATATTTTATATATTATATTAAAATACAAAAGTAAGACTTAGTTATATTTAATAATTTATGAAAATAAGTTGAAAAAAATCTTATGAATAATGCTATAAATTGTTTTTATAAATTCTCTCAAGCAAATTATCTTACAACATTTATTATATTTGGTAAGTTCAAATAAGTCAATGAAAACAAATATTTAATTTCATTATATTTTTGATACTTTAGTTTATTTAAATACTAGTTAGATTTTACAAATCATCAACAACATATTTATAAAGAAGATATTGTTATCAATGATCGAACCCTGAATCAATAGTTTACTCAATCCACCAAACAAATATTAACTGAGCTATCTCATCCATCTCTAAGAGTAAGAGTTGGTTAAAACTAACTTCTGACAGGATTGGAATGTTGTGAAAAATAGGGGCTGTCGCCACTCCAGAGAAAAACAATTCCCATCACACCTATGATGTTTTCTTCCTCATTATTTTATCGAAAGAAAATATCTTTTAATAGTTGAAAGCACTAAACATGTGTTACATGTCTTCATAATGTATTATATGAAAATATTTGTATAACTTGGTCTACCAATTTGTAGAATGGGGTCTAATCACTTATCCATTTTGTCGGATTGCTTATTTTCTAAAGATATATTCATCGTCAAAATTTACAAGATTCCATTTTTAAATAATCCATTATTGCAGTTTCGTTTTTCATAAAAAGCTAACTATGAAATATATTTAAGGGCTGGTTGCATTATTTTATTAGGTGAGTCTAGGGTATTCTAATATTAAACGTGGGTTGAATATTTAGTGACATAACACATAACACTTATAAAATGTAAACATAAAAATATGTTAACTATTTTTTATTCTTTGATAAATTTTTGCTACTTCTAAATTTAATTAATTATACTATTTTTTTAATTTTATAAATTTATATTGTAGTTGTTATTAGATATTTGTCAAATTATAGTTCTAAGAGATTTGACATGATCTTTTTTCTTCGATAGTTACTTATTTTTTTCATCAAATTCGTTATTTTTTTCTCATGTGATATTTTCTTTTTCTAACAATTTCTTTTCGATTTTTTTATTTTATTTTAAAGTTGGAGAAGAGATCGTTTAACACTAGTGTCAAAATATTAATTTTGACAGCAAATCTTATCCTTTATTATTATTCATTTAATGATCAAGATAAATTCTCTTAAAAAACTTATTTGTTAGTTTTAGGTGAACATATTTTAATATTTAAATTAATAATAATAAAGAAATAAGATTTGATGTCAAAGTTAATATTACTGGTGTCAAATGATCTTAACTTACAGGCGAATCACAATTCTCATATTTTATTTTATATTTATTTTTTAATTTTAAATATAATTTAATTGCATTTAATATTTATTAATTATAGTATCTTTAACATATGCCCTAATGACACAGATGCTAACAGGTACCCTTAAGACACATATTAATAATCCATTTATAGAAAAAAAATTCTTGAAATTGTATGGCTAATTTTTAAAACTTTAAATATAATTTAATTGCATTCAATTTTATTAATTATAATATCTTTAACATATGCTCTAAGCGGCATATATTAGCATGACCCTTTCTTTTATATTAATTCTTTTTCAATCATTATTTCTTTTTCTTTTTTTTGATAAATTGGGCAATAGCCCAAAGAAAATTATATTAAAGAAAAAGTAGGTACAAAAATGAGGGAGACATAAAACCGGAACCTCAAACCTATCTAATCCTAAAGTTAGGCAAACCTAGTCAGTTTTTGAAAAAATCTGATTGAATAACCGGATGCACATCAATCCACCAAGTAAAATTATCTACTCCTAAACCTAAGTTAGCAAGCCGCACAATGGTTTCCTTCCCTATAAATGTGAGTAGCCAAAAAATTAAAATTACGTAAAAGAAACGTACAGTTGTCCCATCTGTTCCTAATTTGCCAAGGCACCACAAAAGGTTTACTGAACGTCGTCACAACTAAAATAGAATCCGACTCCAACTAAAGATTAAGCCAACCAAGATTAGACGCTTGTTCAATCGCCAAAACCGCACTCATAAGCTCAACAAAGAGAGCACTCACGGGTCCTAAATTTGACACAAAACTACCAAGATGAAACCCCAGGTGATTTCTAAAAAGCCCACCGCAAGCCGCCTTCACCAGAGAGCTGTCAGAAGCACCATCAATGTTAACCTTAAAAGTGCAGAGCTTTGCACATGAAGGTCCATGATCTGGTTGATTCAAAGGCCCTAAATTTTGCACCACCTCCTAATGTCACGAAGAACCCTATGCCCAGCTATGGTGGGCCCAGGATAAATGCAGTTGAGGAGGGCCAACCCATGAATTTAATTGAAGATACTTAAAGTATTCAAACACCTCTGGCATAGGTTAAAGCTCAGCTTTTAAAATGACAGGTGTTCCCAGGTTGTGAGGCCTGCTGTGAATCTTGCAAAGTTTCCGTCAATGGTTGTGCAAGTTTAAGAAGTGGCATAAATGGCCTAATCAGAGAAGGTATCCTGCAAATAACAACAACGGTTTCTACAACATCAGCAACTCCTTTTTCAACAACAAATACTTCTCCTACAACTGTAAAGACAATTGTTCCTACAGACTCATCTACAAAATCAGCAACCACCTCTTCCATCACTTCAACAAACACCATTTCAACCGCATCCTCTTCTACAACTACAGCAACCATTAACAACGACGTCTCCACAGTCACCATATATTACGACCTTACAATGGTCCCTGATTCCAACAATTTTCAGCAACAATCTCAACAACAGTTTCGGCAACAACCCAGCTTCAGTCAATCACCACCATCATCAATTAGAAGTCATGTTACCATATTTTATGATCCACAAACAATAACAGTACATGCCTCTGCTGCAGTCAGTCCAGTCACCATCACGGTGTCGGGGCCCATTCCATACGAAAAAGATAATGTTGTACCATGGCACTATGGTTCAGACCTTTACTGTAACAGAGAGAGAGAGAGTCCTTCTTGATTCTTCAGTTCATACACCACAAGTGGATAATGTCGGGGGAGGCGGAGGCTTCACCCGAAGCGGACGCCTCTTCGTGTCACAAGTTGCAAGAGCTAATACTGAGGCAAAGGCCGCTGCCAAAGCCAAAGGTAAAAGTGTGGCGCCTGAGGAACCTATACCAAAAGAAGCCCATAAAACATCCTTTGATCAAGATGTGGATGAATTTATGAGGATATTCAAGAGAAGCGACTACAAGGTTGTGGATCAGCTCCACCAGACTCCTTCCAAGATCTCCATCTTATCCTTGTTGTTGTGTTCCGAAGCTCATCGGGATGCATTACTTAAAGTCATGCACGCAGCCTACGTGCCAGAGGAGATCACGGTAAATCAGCTTGAGACAGTGGTGTCTAATGTTAATACTAGCCATGGGCTAGGCTTCACCAACGCTGATTTGACAACAGAAGGTCGTCATCACAACAAAGCTTTACACATCACTCTGGAGTGTAAAGGGGCTGTGCTTTCACATGTTCTTGTTGACACTGGGTCTTCACTCAATGTCTTGCTAAAGAAAGCCTTGTCAAGCTTGAATATGATGGTATAGCTCTCCGACCAAGCAATCTGGTGGTTAGAGCTTTTGATGGTTCAAAGAGGTCTGTTCTTGGAGAGGTGGAGCTTCCTGTGATAATTGGCCCGCATGTCTTTCAAACTACTTTCTACGTGATGGACATTCAGCCGGCCAACAGCTGTTTGTTGGGTCGACCATGGATTCACGCCGCTGGCGCAGTTACGCCGACCCTTCACCAGAAATTGAAATATGAGTGGGAAGGGCAGATTATCACAATCTATGGTGAAGAGGACATTTTTGCTAGCCATTTGGCCACCTACAAATACATTGAGATGGATGGTGAAATCCACGAGACCATGAGTCAAGGTTTCGAAGCGCTGAACGTCAATGAGGCGACAACTGAAGTATTTGCTGCATCCCAGGAAGATAGGATGGGTACTTCAATTGTCTCCTATCAACAAGCTCAGAAGGTTGTTAAAGATGGAAATACCCAAGGCTGGGGCAAGCTGTTACCGGTGGAGAAGAAGGATGACAAATTCGGTTTGGGTTACAAACCATTCCGACAAGATCAAGCAGAGGCTGCTAAGGAGCCCAAGTTCATAAGTGGGGGATACTCACCCCAGTTGCTGTCAATAATGGAAAGCGACCTCAACCTGGAGAGCTGGATTTGTCCAAGGGTCCCGGGTCACCAAGTCCTTAACTGGTCTTCCCAGGAAATTATAAGGGTTACTCCTGCAGAGTAATTATTATTTCCTACTTTTTTTAGCATGCATCAAGTCCTGCATCTTGCCCAAGGTGTCAGGACTCATTTTTGTAATAGGGCCATTGATCAGTACATTTTGGTGCATATTCCTACATGATTGCACTTAGGCATTTCTTTAGTTTTCTTTGTTTATTTTTATATTTTAATTTGTTTTTCTAATTTATTTTATTTTTGGTTTAATTTGATTTTCGTACTTAATTTTCAGCTTTAACAGCTTTTACGGAAATGATCATAATCGGAGTTCCAGGAATCTGATTGAGGCATTCTAGCAGTCGATGGAAAGCTAAGAGAGAGAGCTACAACTTTTGTGTTGGAGTCAAAGTCAGATTCAGAGTCATATTTTCTAGAATTTCGTTTGAAGCTGCTGCATTAGTTTTATTCAGTTTCGGGTCATTTAGAATTGGGCCTGAGTTATATATTTGACCCAGTTGGGTTGCAAACGGTTTTTAGGTTTTCTATTTAACCTAGTAGCCGCAGATGCTCTTAAAAAAAACACTTTTTACGATTTTATTTTATTTTCCTTACGCTTGAAAGAACCGGAATGGAGAACTAATTCCAAGGCAAAATCCTGCTGATTACAGGTTCCATCATACTTTGAGGTTATAATAATTTTCAATCCAAATTCTATTCCTTTCAATATTATGATATGTGATCATTGTTTGTTTAATTCAATTATCATATATTAGTGTTGATTTAATTTGATTGTTGTATGATCCTTGACCGTAGTCACGTTAGCGTTTGCTTAATTCGTTATCGTGTTTGATTAAACCGTGTTTGCTTAATTCACGAGAGCTTAAATCCGTTTGCTTAATTCGGATAATAGGAACATACATCACATAAAACCAGTCGCGTTTGTCAATGAATTTTATAATCAAATAGGAATAGATAATCCTCTTAGGAGGTTGAAATTATAATAACCAATGATAAGTTGAAATCCAAATCAGTAGGATTAGCCGTTTTAGCTTATTTGGTAATCACTTTTTATTTTAACTGCTTTTTCTTCAAATTAAAATCTAAACCCCCATTAATCGTTACTATCGTTAGTTAATAAGATCAAGAATCCTTGTGAGACGATTCGAGTCATTGTCGTTATACTACGTTTTCAAAAATTACTCGTTTTTTATCCGTGCGCGACACGCGGTTCAAATTGGCGCCGTTGCCGGGGATTCTTGTTGTTATTAACCAATTTTATAGTCATTGGTATAGTTTTCTTGTCAGTTTTTTTTCTTTTCTTTTTTGTTGTGTTTGTTGATTTTCAGGGTTGCAATACCGGTTGCGGTATAGGGATAAGTTTTCCAGCCTTTCAGGTAAGTTGGAAGCTACTGTTTAGATTTGCTCCGAATTTTTTTCTAGAAAATCAGAAATAAATCGAAGAACAATACTCTTTTAGAATAGGATTCTAAAAGATTTTGACCCTCAAAATCGCAAATTTCGTGTTTTTCTATTTTATTTGATTTATTTTCTCTTTCATATTTTCAAAAAAATCTGAAATTTTTTGTGCGAGCTATACTTGATTTAATTAGATTTTTAGCGTTATTTTTATATTTTATTTTAAACGTTTTTTTCATTCTTTTTAAATATGTATTGATTTTATTTGATACTGTGTTGAAATTCATAATCATATCATGGCTGATCAAAGAACTCTGACAGAACTGGCTGAACTTGTGAATTATAATGCTTTATGTATTGAATATCTTGTTTTTGATGCACCTTTCAAATTGAAATTTGGTTTAACACACTTTTTGCCAAGTTTTAATGGTTTTGCAGATGAGAATCCGAATAAGCATCTAAATGAATTAGAAGTAGGGTGCTCTGCACCTTCTGAACCTTCAATAGAGGATCTTATAAACCAAATGGCTACAAATAATATCAAGAATCAACAACAAATAGATTCTAATTTTCAGACTTTGCAAATACAGCTTGATCAACTTACCACTTCGATAAATGCCATGCAGCAAGCTCAAGGATCAAACCAACAACCTTCGGAAGAACAATCTATTTTTCAAATAGAGTTGCCTTCTAAAAATGTTGATGATACTTGTATTAATTTGTTTGCAGCTGATTTTCCATCATTGTCTGATTTTAATGATGTTTACTCTTGTGATGTTTGTACTGACACTAAAATTTGCTCTGTTTGTGCTGAATTTGAGGTTTCCTTGCAAGTTGATATTTTTACTGTAAATGAGGTTGCAAATGAAGTTGTTCATGTCAATGAAGCTCTCGACACCCCGACTTCCCGGAACAAACCATCCATCGAGAAATCACCCTCTTTAGAGCTGAAGCCACTTCCTAATAATTTATTTGAATTTGTGCAGGAAGAGAAATCATTACAGGAACATAAGAAGAGAATTAGATGGAATTTGGTTGACACTTGTGATATTAGCCCATCCATGAGTATGCATAGGATCTCAATTGAAGATGGAACAAAAGTAGCAAGGCATCCCCTTAATCCTTTGATTCTTAAAGCTGTTGAAAAGGAGATCACTATCATGTTCACATTCAACATTTTTACTTATCAAAGATTCTTCTTTGATCCTGGAATAAAAGGCAAAGACACTAATAAAAACTCCAAGATTAATGGATACTACCCAAAGTTACTCCATGAGATTCCCACTTTGGAAGAAGAGACTGTAGAAGAGCTCTCTTTAGGAAATGCTGCTTATGTGATCACTTATCCACCTTGACTACTCGAGTGTGTTCTTTCCTTTCTCTCCCTCTTATTTTATATTTATGTTCTTTCATTGAGGACAATGCTTGTTTTAAGTGCGGGGGAGGGAATAATTTATTTTCTTTGTTTTTGTTTTGTTTTTGTTTGTTTTGTTTTGTTTTAGAAACACTAGACATTTTTTTTAAAAAAAGTTTTAGGCTATAGATTGTTTTGGGGTTAGTTGTGGAGACTTGGGAAAAGTTCACAAGACCGGTATCGTTTTAACACCTTAAGTCTCCTAAATATGGAAATCATTTTGAATACTTGTTATGCCATAGCCTTGAGTTCTCATCCTTTAATATCTCTTAAGTAGTTTATCTAGCAGTCAGCACCATCTAGAAATCAAACACTAAGTAATTAAGTTGATGCAAATAAGTGAATGATCTTGCGCTTAAAAAGAAATCTGAATAGGAATCCACCTTATAAGTCAGGACCCTCACCCGGTCATTTAGCCTAACGGATGTGAAACCTTAAGGAAAAAAAAGTCTTGTTGTTACTAAAGTAACTTTAAAATATTGTCAAGTATGAATCATAATCACTAACAGGCTTATTTACCATGTGTATGAATAGATAACGGGCTTAATGGGATTGCACTAGAATGAAAGAGAGCAAAATGGAGGATGAGTAAGTTAGGCTTAGGCATAATAACATGATTCAAAATGGTTTGTATATGATGTAGGCTTATGACTGCACAATTGCGGATTTGTGTTCTTATGATATCCTTAGTGTGTAAGATTAGTACCTATCGATGTTATCTTAATTGAAGAAGAGTTTGTAGCCTAGAATGAGTATTTGAATGATGTTGTGTTTCTTGAGTCTTGAGTTTATTTTTTGCTCGGAGTGCAAAAGTTCAAGTGTGGGGGAATTTGATCAGTGCATTTTGGTGCACATTCCTACATGATTGCACTTAGGCATTTCTTTAGTTTTCTTTGTTTATTTTTATATTTTAATTTGTTTTTCTAATTTATTTTATTTTTGGTTTAATTTGATTTTCGTACTTAATTTTCAGCTTTAATATCTTTTACGGAAATGATCATAACCAGAGTTCCAGGAATCTGATTGAGGCGTTCTACCAGTCGATGGAAAGCTAAGAGAGAGAGTTACAACTTTCGTGTTGAAGTCAAAGTCAGATTCGGAGTCATATTTTCCAGAATTTCGTTTGAAGCTGCTGCATTAGTTTTATTCAGTTTCGGGTCATTTAGAATTGGGCCTGAGTTATGTATTTGACCCAGTTGGGTTACAAACGGGTTTTTAGGTTTTCTATTTAACCTAGCAGCCGCAACTACTCTTAAAATAACACTTTTTACGATTTTATTTTATTTTCCTTACGCTTGAAAGAACCGGAATGGAGAACTAATTCCAAGACAAAATCCTGCTGATTACAGGTTCCATCATACTTTGAGGTTATAATAATTTTCAATCCAAATTCTATTCTTTTCAATATTATGATATACGATCATTGTTTGTTTAATTTGATTATCATATATTAGTGTTGATTTAATTTGATTGTTGTATGATCCTTGACCGTAGTCACGTTAGTGTTTGCTTAATTCGTTATCGTGTTTGATTAAACCGTGTTTGCTTAATTCACGAGAGCTTAAATTCGTTTGCTTAATTCGGATAATAGGAACATACATCACATAAAACCAGTTGCGCTTGTCAATGAATTTTATAATCAAATAGGAATAGATAATCCGCTTAGGAGGTTGAAATTATAATAACCAATGATAAGTTGTAATCCAAATCAGTAGGATTAGCCGTTTTAGCTTATTTGGTAATCACTTTTTATTTTAACTGCTTTTTCTTCAAATTAAAATCTAAACCCCCATTAATCGTTACTATCGTTAGTTAATAAGATCAAGAATCCTTGTGAGACGATTCGAGTCATTGTCGCTATACTATGTTTTCAAAAATTACTCGTTTTTTATCCGTGCACGACACCCGGTTCAGCCATATTTGTAATTTTGTGCAAATGGAATATCAATGAATATCGGACATCTTTTGCAAAAAATTCTCTCTTTCGCTCACTGTCTTTTCATTTTTGTTATTTTTCGTACAAAACAATAAAATGGCAATGTTTTCAAAATAAATAACTTCATTTTCTGAACAAGATTAAAATTGATCACTAAAACGAACAAATCTCAATCCTTGCAGAAATAATCCTCCAGATTGCACCGATAACAACACTGCTATGACCTTGTATGACTTCGACAATCCAATTAATCAAGCTGATGAAGGGGTTGAAGAAGACTATGAGTTGCCTGAAGAGTTATCCAGGTTGTTGAGGCAAGAAGAGAAAGTGATTACTCCTCATTAGGAGGAGGTTGAAACTGTTAATCTTGGTACCGAGGAGGATTTGAAAGAAGTGAAGATTGGGGCCAGTCTGCAAGCTTCAGTAAAAGAACAGCTTATCAACATGCTTCGAGAATATGTCGACGTCTTTGCTTGGTCATATCAAGACATGCCAGGTCTAGATACGAATATTGTCATGCACAAGCTACCCTTGAAAGAAGATTGCCCTCCAGTGAAGCAAAAGTTACGCTGTACTCGCCCAGAAATGGCCATGAAAATTAAGGAGGAAGTACAAAAACAGTGGGACGCCGGTTTCCTTGCTGTAACTAGTTACCTGTCGTGGGTTGCTAACATTGTACCCGTACCTAAGAAGGTTGACAATGTGCGTATGTGTGTGGATTACCGGGACCTAAACAGAGCTAGTCCGAAGGATGATTTCCCATTACCTCACATTGATGTATTGGTCGATAACACGGCTCAGTTCTCGGTATTTTCTTTCATGGACGGATTTTATGGGTATAATCAGATCAAGATGTCACCCGAAGACATGGAGAAAACAACCTTCATCACATCGTGGGGCACATTTTGTTACAAGGTGATGCCTTTTGGACTGAAAAACACCGGTGCCACTTATCAACGGGTTATGGTAACATTATTCCACGATATGATCCATAAAGAAATCGAATGTTATGTGGATGATATGATTTCCAAGTCCCTCACTGAAGAAGATCATCTGGTGAATCTGCTGAAGTTGTTCAAGCGTCTGAGGAAGTATCAGCTGAAGTTGAATCCCAACAAATGCACATTCGGGGTACGTTCTGGTAAGTTGATGGGATTCATCGTAAGTGAAAAAGGAATTGAGGTTGATCCCGACAAAGTCAAAGCCATTCAGGAAATGCCTGCACCTAGGACTGAAAAAGAAGTTCGGGGGTTCTTAGGTAGATTGAACTACATATCAAGGTTCATATCTCACCTCACTGCAACCTGTGAGCCCCTGTTCAAACTATTAAGAAAAGAACAGACAGTCAGGTGGAACGACGATTGTCAGAAAGCTTTTGACAAAATCAAGGAGTACCTGCAATAACCTCTGATTCTCATGTCTCCAATTGAAGGAAGACCTCTGATAATGTACCTGACAGTATTAGAAGGGTCAATGGGGTGTGTGATGGGCCAACATGACGAGTCTGGTCGAAAAGAGTATGCAATATACTACCTAAGCAAAAAGTTTACCAATTGTGAACAACATTATTCACTGCTCGAGAAAAATTGTTGTGCTTTAGCGTGGGCTGCTCGAGGACTAAGACAATATATGCTGACTCACACTACTTTGTTGATCTAAAAAATGGACCCCGTCAAGTACATATTTGAAAAGCCAGCGCTTACCGGAAGGGTTGCAAGATGGCAAATGATTCTGACAGAGTATGACATTCAGTACACATCCCAAAAGGCCATCAAGGGCAGTGTGCTGTCGGACTATCTAGCTTAGCAACCCATTGATGATTACTAGCCCATGAGATTTGACTTCCCTGATGAAGACATCATGTATTTTAAAGCAAAAGATTATGAAGAGCCAGTTCACACTGAAGGGCCTGATCCAAAAGAAGAATGGACTATGATGTTTGACGGGGCTTTCAATATGAATGGTCGTGGGGTTGGTGCAATGCTCATTACACCTAAAGGAGTTCATATGCCTTTCTCGGCAAAACTCACTTTTGCCTGCACTAACAACAAAGCAGAATACGAAGCATGTATCATGGGTCTTGAGGAAGCCATTGACCTCAGGATCAAGACATTGAATGTATTCAGAGATTCAGCTTTGGTAGTCAATCGGACCAACGGCAAATGGTACACTCACCAAGAGCATCTTATTTCGTACCGTGAGTATGCGAGGAGATTATTGACTTTCTTCACAACATTCAAACTCGAGTACATCCCTCGAGACGAGAATCAGTTTGCAGATGTTTTAGCTACCATTTCCTCCATGATCAAGGTTCAAACTGCCAATTATGTGCCTCGGATTTTTGTATCCAGATTAGACCGACCGGCATACGTATTCTCTGTGGACACTGCTAAAGATGACAAACCTTGGTTCCATGACATCAAAAGCTTCTTAGAGGATCAAACATACCCACCTGGGGCATCATCCAATGATAAGAATACATTAAGAAGGATGGCCGGTAGTTTCTTCCTTAATGCTGATGGTTCATTATATAAGCGAAACTTCGACATGGTTCTGCTCAGATGTGTTGACAAGAAAGAACCAGACCTACCGATGCACGGGGTGCATGAAGGTTCTTTCGGTACCCATGTCGGAGGACATGCAATGGCTAAGAAATTATTAAGATCTGGTTACTACTGGATCACAATGGATGCAGACTGTTGTGCCTATGCTAGAAAGTGCCATAAATGCCAGATCTACGCGGATAGAGTGCACGTGCCACCAAATCCTTTGAACGTGATATCTTCACCTTGGACCTTCTCCATGTGGGGCATTGACATAATTGGAAAGATTGAACCGACTGCTTCAAACGACCACAAATTCATCCTGGTAGCCATTGATTACTTCACCAAATGGGTCGAAGCAGCTTCATATGCAAATGTCACCAGACAAGTGGTAGCCAGATTTCTGAAAAGAGATATCATCTGTCGGTATGGAGTTCCCGAGCGAATCATTACTAATGATGGTTCCAATTTGAACAACAAAATGATGACATAACTGTGTTGGGACTTCAAAATCCAACATCACAATTCTTCTCCTTACAGACCAAAGATGAATGGCGCTGTCGAGGAAGCTAACAAAAACATCAAGAAGATTGTGCAGAAGATGGTGGTCACTTATAAAGACTGGCATGAAATGCTACCATTTGCCTTGCATGGGTATCGAACCTCAATCAGAACGTCCACGGGGGAAACACCTTATCAGCTTGTGTATGGTATGGAGGCAGTCTTACTTGTTGAAGTTGAGCTACCCTCCTTACGGGTAGTGATGGATGTAAAGTTGGATGAAGCAGAATGGGTCCGGTCTCGGTACAATCAGTTGAATTTGATCGAATAAAAGAGGCTAGCTGCCATCTGTCATGGACAGTTATATCAAAAGAGGATGAAGAAAGCCTTTGATCAGAAAGTCAGACTTCGGGAATACCAAGTGGGAGATCTTGTTTTGAAAAGACTCTTTCCTCCTCATACAGACCACAAGGGCAAATGGACGTCGAATTACGATTTCCCATTCATAGTAAAGAAAGTTTTCTCTGGTGGAGCACTGATGCTCACTACTATGGATGGCGAGGATTTCTTATCCCCTGTGAATTCAGATGCAGTTAAAAATACTTCGCATAAAATGACCCGCTGGACATAAAAACAGAATGTAAGTCCAGGCAAAAATAGGGAATCCCGACGAGTCAAAAACAGAATAAAAGACTCGGGCAAAAATAAGGGGAAAATAAAAAAATGTACACCCGCTGAGTTGAAAAGCCGCATTGGACAGCTCAGGAAAAAATGGGTATCCTGGTGGATCGAAAACCCGAAAGGGAGATCCACGCAAAATCAGGGAATAAGCAAACAACTGCATTCTGAATTCGTCTGTATCACTCACAACATGGCAAGCTTCAAAAGGACAAAGCACCGGTCAAAATCAACCTTCTTCAGAAAGCAAGATAAGAAGAACGTCAAGGTCATAGCAAAGGAAGTTCAATGGAGCGTCGTCGTCAACATTGCCATCACTTTTATTTTCTCAATTTACAGCAATCTCCTCATTTCAGGGGATTTGTTTCTTTGACTGTATTTGTCGATTCAGGGCACCCAAATTAATAAAATCAGAGTTTTTAGTCACACCTCGTTTTGTACATTTCTGTTTCGTTTGCAAAATGTCCAATATTCATAATACAACACTTGCATAAAACAAATGAGCCATTTTTAATAAATTCTTGCAGGAAATGTATTACTTTCGGGAAAGTCTAACTCCTATGAGGGAATCCAGTTAGGGATACCTCGGAATACTTGTGCATTTTCTTTTCTCTTAACAGGTTGCAGACAATCTTTCACAACATGAGGCATATCAAGCATTGATTCCCCAACACACTATTTTCTAGGAATTATCTCCTCCCCAAGCAGGACCTCCCGAGCAGTTCCTGACAGCTTCTTCCACAACAAAGTGGTCAGAAACTTTCTCCTCCCACAGAGTTTCCATTCTTTCCCTAGAAGAGCAATGCCTGAAACCCATTCCCCAACAAAGTGGCTGAAGCTTCCTTCTCCCCAGCTAAGTTCTCCTTACGGATAGATCTACCAATGACCTATTCCCCCAAGCAGAGTTCTCCCTCTTGACAAATCCATCAATGATCGTTTCCCCAGCCGAGTTATTCTTCCAAGCAGATCAGCTAGAGATCTTCGTCCCAACAGGATCCGGGTCCCGGATCAGTTTCTCCCCTTTGCATAATCATAGCATTTTCATCATATTCACCAAATAAGCATAGCATTCCGTCTAATACGGAGCATTACGGCAAAAATCAAACATTTGCATGATCACAAGTCGGGTTCGAGCCAGTCACCTGCAACTACCATCAATATTTCATCAGCAATATACAAAATACATCCCCTGCACATAAAATCCAAAGCGTCCCCTTTGCACTCTCAAGTACAAATGCTTGTTCATAACACACTCTTTTCGACACCCGTCCGTGTCATCCTATCACCATAGGTCGCCCAAACACCTTCTACAAGCAGATACTTGTCCATAACATGTTCATCTCGACACTCGTCTGTGTCACCTTAATTTCCCCACAAAAAGCCAAAGCATATCCTTTGCACTCTCAAAACGGACGCCTGTTTATATTTATTCATATTTGATACTCGTCCGTCCTCAGCAAATCAAACATTCATCCGTGTCTTTCACATACTTCACCAATAAATCAATACTCACTTATACTTATGCAGAAGTCTTTGATACTCGTCCATATCTTGTTTATATCACTCCTCAACAGATTTAACACTCGTCAGTGTTCCTTGTTAACCAGTTGATACTCGTCCGTATCATCATCTTTGAACACGCGTCAACGTTTGTTTCTGCCGATACTCGTCTGTATCATGGTCCTAAGGATGCTCGTCTGCATCTTTAATCTATACACAGCGTCAAACACTTATATCTTTTATCCTTGGAAGAGTAAGCACTCGTCCATGTTTACCGTTCCCCGGTAAGTCGTCAACAAAACAACTTTCTCCTATCCGACATTTGTCCTATGTCGTGATACTTTCGGCAGCCGTCCCCTGCCAGGTGATCGTCCTTCACCTTTGGATGATCGTGCCTCATCCTTTTCCCAGTGGAATCTCCATCAATGGAACCTTCTATCCGACATTCGTCCTATGTCGTGATACTTTTAGCAGCCTTCCTCTGCTAGGTGATCATCCTTCACCTATTGATGACCGTCCCTCATTATTTATCCGATGGCCATCCCCATTGTTGATCTTGTTATCCGACACTCGTCCTATGTCGTGATAATCTCCGAGAGCAGCCTTACCCTACTAGGTGATCGTCCTTCACCTCTTGATGATCGTCCTTCATCATGCTTATCTGATGGTCGTCCCCATCATTGATTTTTTTTTTCTACCCGACGTTCATCCTTTGTCGTGAAAAAGAGCAGCCGCCCCCTGCTAGGTGATCGTCTTTCACCTTTGATGATCGTCCCTCATCATTATTTCATTTATTCTTTAAAAACCGATGGCCGTCCCCATCGTTGTTTACTTTACTTTCTAGCTGGATGACCGTCCCCATAAGTGTTTTACTTTAACCCCCAGAGAATCCTATTTCTTTACCCGATAGCCATCCCCATCATGATCTCTTTACCTCCCCAACTTGTCGGTCGTCCCCGTCATTGCTTTACTTACCACTTTATCCCCAGCAGTCGTCCTCTGCTCGATGGTCGTCCTCCATCGTTTTCATTTGATAATCAAACTATAATATCTTTTACAATTTATATCCCTTTTCTTCTTATTCCCAACGAGTGCAAATTTCAGACTGTCTTTGGTATTCAACCACAAGTTATCTTGTTTGTCTGTTAAGCCAGGTGCTTACATCCTGCACAACTAACTCATGTTTGAATAGGGGCAGCTGTAAACACCCCAAATTTTCCCTCACTCTTTATCACACCATGGCTTGGGATCTTTCATTTTTGTTTTAACATAAGCATTACATTTCATATTTCATTTTTGTTTCACTGCATTGTTAAACTTCATCTGCATCTAGGGTTTGTGATCTGAGCAATCCAAGAATCCATCTGAGTCACCCCAAAGGTCTTGAAGTTTTCCAAGAGGGTCCATGTGTGTTATATGATCATATTATGCCCCCCAAAGTTCATGAAAGTCAAAGGATCACAAGAACTGGCAAAGACATGGAAGCAGAGCTAGGGTTTTCACTACACAGATGACCAAAATTAGGGTTTTGGTTTCAGAGGCCTTAACTCCAAATTTTTGGGTCATTCTTGTTTCTAATGTTCTTAAAATGTTATAAGGATCATGTGTACCAAGTTTGATGAAGAAACGCCTTGTAGAAGTCATCTGTTTGCTGGGTAACTTCTTGAGCAAGTTAAGTCAAAATCAGGGCCTAAGGCCCTCAACAATGGAACCAAGGGGTCATTTTCATAAAATTTAAGTTCAATGATCTTTATTTGATCTTAGAAGTGGTTAGAAGTTCACAATATTGAAGAATTTTGAGCCAATGGCAAACTTGCCATTTTTGGAAATGACTTGAAATGCAAACTTTCCATTTTGGGAAAGATTTTCAACCTCGTCTTTCATGACCAAAAATGCTTCAAATGAAAAATTCTTGGGCATGAAAGTTGTAGATTAGGTATTTCCCTTTTCAAAAAGTATAAGAACATGTCTTGATTCATCCTAGAACTCAAGATATGACCTTTCAAAGTTGACAAAAATCCCATAATTTCAAGTTTCATGTCAAAGAGGGATTTTGCATTTTGGCATATTCAAGCATTCTAATGACCTCTAATGTGCACAAATATGTTATAACATGTCAAAGAAGCTTCAAAAGATCAGAATTGGACTTTGAATCTAGGGTTTTCATGGCTTGTGATCCAAGACACACCAAAGAGGGAAAGTTGCAAAATTTATGCCATCTCATGATCCAAGCCTTCCAGCTCATCAAATTCAATCCCATGGCCCTCCATGAATCAGGCTGAGGCAGGACAAGCCATGAAAACACCTCTGACCCGTGCCATGCTTCAAGTACACATAATCTTGACTTTTTTCATTTTTGCCCATACCAATCAAACTATGCCACACCAACTCTCTGAACCAATCAACATGACTTATGTGAACCTCATAGACCTCAAACATCACAAGACACAAGCCTGAAAACCTCTCAACACTCAGATTGCCAAAAATCACCTCATACCTTCACTCTTCGAATTTCATAGCACAACCACTCAAACTTCAAATTTTCTTCACCATTCAACTCAGCATCACCTAAGGAACAAATCACAACCATTAGAATGGCCTGAAACACATCACACAACAAACACGATTTCTCACTCCTCAAAACTGAAACTCATAAAAGAGGCCATTTAAACTCCATTCAAGCTTTCCAGAAGCATCAGAGGGATCATTGGAGGCATTTTGCACAAAGGAAGAGGTCAGAAAGCTCCAGATTGCAAAGCTTCAACTCAGGTAGCCATGATGAACTTTTTTCCAGAACTCTTATTTTAAGTTCTTAAATGCTTCTACATGTTTAGCTGATCATCCTGTTATGTTTATTTTTGAAAATGGTTAAGAATCAAGCATGTATTGAACTTCTGAAAGTTTTGTGTAATTTTCCGTTTTGCTTCAAATCTTGCTTTTGATGAAACATAAATGGATTTTGTTGCTGGATTCGTGTTTAGGGTTGTTAGTTGAGTGATTCTGGAGAGTTAAAGGGTCTGGGGTGGTCTAGGGAGGAAGTTAGGGTGAGGAGCTTGTCGGAGAAGATGACCAGAGATCTTCTCCGTCCACCTGAATATCATTAGCCCTAATTAGGGTTTAGTTGCCTAGATTGATTGTGGACCCTTGGATCTTGATTAGCTTAACGCGTAAGTGGCCAGGATTAGTTCATTAAGTTAATTTCAGATTAATTAAAATAAAACTCAATTAATTAGTCAGGATTGATCTGGACCATTGATAAACGCGCGCAGTCAATCCCATCCCCCTAGGTTTAAATCTCAGCCATAGGATGCGCATACTTCTCATTTTATTCATTTAATTTCATTTTATTTTCATTTCCTTTGCATAATTAGTTTAAAATATCAAAAATCATCATAAAAATATTTCCTTTTGCATTCTGACTTTAAATATTTTTCTTAATCCAAAAATAATTTTTATTTTATTTTTTGCATTTAAAAAGTATTTTTAAAATATTTAAATGTTATTTTTAATTAATTAAAGTATTTTAATTAATTAAAAATGCATTTAGGTTTCTAAAAATCACCAAAAAAATCATGAACAATTCCAATACATTTAGAAACATTTTCAATCTCTTCACACAATTTTTTTTTTTAGGTTTGATCTTAGTTTACCAATTTTTTTTGAATTAAGGGTCATTAAGATCACATTTTTAAACCCTAACTTTAAAAAATCATTTCTGCCTAACCAAGAAGAGTTTGAACTTGATTCTTTTTGCATTGTGTTACATATTGCATGTAGTTTATATGTCATTTTCCTCATGAATTTATCTTGCATATTCAATTTGATTTGCATTTTTCCTTTTGAATCACCCAAAAACCCTAGAAAACTTAAGAAAATTATAACTTTTGATAGGTTAGGCTTTTGACTTTCTCCTTTGGGGTGTGATCTAATATGGGATTAGGGTTTGTTTGAGCTTGATTTCAAATTTTTATCATGTTGATTGCTTCTGTTTTAGTCATTTGCATCTCACATGTCAATAAAACCCTAATTTCTCATGTTCACTTGCATTCACCTTGCATATTCATCATCACATGAACTTGACATGACATTTCATGCATTCATATGTCATCTTAGACTTATTAGGACATGTTAGAACCTTGCTTGATCATTTCTTCATTCATTTTCCATGTTTTGCATTCATTTCATTTCATAAACATCCATGTGTTTTCAAACTTCTAAGCATGCTTTCATAACATCTCATCCTTGTATGATCATTCATATGTACTTTGTATGACATAGCATCATCTCACATGACATTTTCATAGCATAAACACTTCTGACTTTGGACTTTGCATCTCATTTCATCTCATTTTATTTCATTTCTTTATGCTTTATACCTTATGCATTCATACTAACTTTTCAGGAATTTTTGGTAAGTTATCTTGAGAGGTGGATTTGCCTTCACCTCTCAACTCCTCTTATCTCTTTAATTTGCATTTTGTTTGTCCTTGAAGTGAATTGGATTCACTTATGTTCTATCTCTCTCACTTTCTTCCTTTAAGTTACTTATCTTCTTAGGAAGTAAGTAACTTATTCTTCTACTTCATCCTTCTTTCAGATGTTTCTTCCATTGGTGGCTTCCTTGAAGATCTTTCTTAATCCTCACAAACCATAGGATATCCAAGCATGATAATGATTAGGGTTGTAATTAGTCCCCCTTAGCTTTTTACCTTTGAGTCTCCTTGAGTTTCTCTTCTCATCTCAATAATCAGAGACTAAACTCTTAAAGTTTTAGGACTTTGGAATTAGGGTTATGCCTGCACCCTTCTCTTAGGATGGAGTGTATAACTTTAAACCTAAGTGTTAAACCTTTAATTTGTTTAAACCTCTTAATCAAAATCACTTAATAATCATCAAGACTTTATCTTGTAACTTGGGCCTTACATTAGGGTTCTAACTCTTCCTTATGGTTAAGAGGGACTAACCCTAGTGTTTAATGGACAAGTCCTCCTCAAGTTGTCTTACAAACCATAAAATACACTTCTTGATCTCATCCTTTAATTAAAATCCATTTAATAAAGGCTTGTTATATAATGAATTTAGTCCCTAACCATGGATTAAGTTGAGGTATCTTCCTCAGCTTAAGTGTTCTCATCTATTATCCTTCTATTAGGATGGTGTAATGAGTTCACTAATCTGTGATTAAAGATTAAACTCATTACTTAACACTAAACAAAAACCCAAAAACATCTAATTAATCACAAGTAGGTTAATGATCTTAATCCTACATCATCATGGTAATTAAGTTGAGATGCTTATCTCATACTTAAGTAGACTCATTATCCCTAATCAGGAAGGATATAATGAGTTTGCAAGCCCTTGATTTAGGCTTAAGCTCATTGACTTATGAAAAACAACAAAACCAATAACAAAACTGAAAACACAAAAAACAAACAATAATCGTCTCCTCCGGGATTCTTTTCTCATCACTTTCATTCACAAACGAGAACTTGCTTCTTTCGTCTAATGCAAGACAGTTAGCACTCGAGCCAGACGAGTCATACACTTGAGCATAGGCAAGTAAGCAGTTCACAGTCAAATTTATCTTTCAGTCTCTTTGAGTCGAACTATGGTGTTCTAACTTCCTCATTGCACGAGAGGATACATAGGCATAACTTAACAGTTATCGAAAAAAGTCTCTTTGTCTTCCCCCTCTTTCAGCATTCTTTTCTATGCCTCAGTTCCTGAGCATTCACTCATTTTCACTGACACTAGTATATTCTTTCTTATTTTTTCACAAATAGCACATAAACTTACCCCTTTTAAACACAATCTTATAAGCGTGGATCCCGTCGAGTACGACAGACGATCTGGGTGCTAATACCTTCCCAGGTCGTAACCAACCCCCTTTCTCAGTTTCTCTGGTTCACAACCGTCTTATCCATCTTTTTTCTAGGTTTATCCAGCATTACCTTTCCTTCGGGTTAAAAATGCCTAGCTGGCGACTCTATTCACTTCACCTTCATTTTCTCTTTTCGTCGACCGTTCGCGTCTGCACCGGGATGCAAATCTTCGGGAGCGACAGCAGTATGAGGTTATGTATCGATTATCAGCAGTTGAACAAGGTTGATGTTAAGAATAAGTATCCACTTCCAAGGATCGACAATTTTATGATTAGTTGGTAGGATCTTGCGACTTCAGCAAGATTTATCTAAGATCTGGTTACCATCATATTCATGTTAAGTCTGATGATATTCCGAAGACAACTTTTAGGACGAGATATGGTCAATATGAGTACACGGTGATGCCGTTTGGTGTATCCAATGCACCCGGTGTGTTCATGAAATATATGAATCGAATCTTCAATGAGTACTAGGATAAATTTTTGGTGTTTTTTATTGATGAAATTCTGATTTATTCTAAGACTGAAGAAGAGCATGCAAAGCATTTGAGTATTATGCTGCAAGTGTTGCGAGAAAAGAAGTTGTATGCTAAGTTGTCAAAGTGTGAGTTCTGGTTGAAGGAAGTGACTTTCCTTGGATATGTAATTTCCAGTAGCGGAATTTTTGTGGATACTTCAAAGATTGATGCGGTGTGACAGTGGGAGACTCCGAAGTCTGCTACTGAGATTCAAAGTTTTCTGGGATTGTCAGGTTATTATCAGATGTTTATTGAGGGCTTTTCGAAGTTGGCGTTACCTTTGACTCGGTTTACTCGAAAGGGTCAAGCTTATGTGTGGGATGTTGCGTGTGAAAAGAGTTTTGTAGAATTCAAGAAAAAATTGACAACTGCTCCAATGTTGATTTTTCCTAATCTGAATGAGTTGTTTGTAGTGTATTGTGATACGTCAAAGATGGGACTTGGAGGAGTTTTGATGCAAAATGGTCAAGTGGTTGCTTATACTTCTAGGCAACTGAGATTTCATGAAAGAAATTACCCTACACATGATTTAGAGTTGGTAGTCGATGTGTTTGTGTTGAAGATTTGGAGGCATTATCTTTTTGGATCAAGGTTTGAAGTTTTCAGCGATCATAAGAGCTTGGAATACTTGTTTGATCATAAGGAACTAAAAATGAGACAGAGGAGATGGTTAAAGTTGTTAAAGGACTTTGATTTTGAGTTGAGTCACCACCCTGGTAAGGCAAATGTGGTTGCAAACACTTTGAGTAGGAAGACATTGCATATGTCGATGATGATGGTGAAAGAACTCGAAATGATCGAACAGTTCTGAGACATGAGTTTCTTGTGTGAAACTACTTCTGATAGTGTGAAGCTGGGAATGTTAAAATTGACTAGTGGTATCCTAGAGGAGATCAGAGTGGGACAACAATCTAATTTGAAGTTGGCTGATGAGTTAACCTTGATTAACCAAGGTAAAAAGGTGAATTCTGAATTGATGAGAATGGTGTGATGAGATTTCAAGATAGAGTGTGTATTCCAGATGTTCTGGAAATTAAGAAGAGTATTTTAGAAGAAAGACATCGAAGTAGACTATGTATCCATTCTTGCGCTACAAATATGTTCCATGATTTGCAGAAATTGTTTTGGTGGCCATGTATGAAGAAAGATGTTTCAGAATTTGTGTATGCATGTTTGCCTTGCCAAAAGTCAAAGATTGAACATCAAAAGTCGTTGGGTATGATGCAACCGTTGAATATTCTATAATGGAGGTGGGATAGCATTTCCATGGATTTTGTGACGGGTTTGCCAAAGACTGCCAAGGGAAATGGTTATATTTGGGTGATCATGGATAGATTGACTAAGTTAGCCCATTTCTTACCAATGAATATTAATCATTCTATGCAGAAGCTAGCCAAAATGTATATTGAGGAAACTGTGAAGTTACATGGGATACCGTCGAGTATTATATCGTATAGAGATTTGCGGTTTACGTCGAGGTTTTGGAAGAGTTTGTAGGATGCCTTGGGTACTAAGCTGAGGATGAGTTCTGCTTATCATCCACAGACAAATGGTCAGACGGAGAGGACTATCCAATCTTTAGTGGATTTATTGAGAGCTTGTATGCCAAATCAAGGAGGATCTTGAAATAGTCATTTGTCGTTGGTGGAGTTTACATACAACAATAGCTTCCGTGCTAGTATTGGAATGACACCGTATGAAGCATTGTATGGTAGACGATGTCGGACTCCATTGTGTTAGTATGAATCAGGCGAGAGTGCAGTGCTTAGACCTGAGATCGTGCAGGAAACGACTGAGAAGATTAAGATGATACAAGAAAGGATGAAGGCTCCTCATATTCGAAAGAAGAGTTATCATGGTAAGAGGAGGAAAGCACTTGAATTCAAAGAGGGACGCCATGTGTTCTTGAAGGTTACTCTGATGACTGGTGTTGGGCGAACTTTAGATTCTAGAAAGCTCATTTTGCAAAGGATCGGAGAGGTGGCATATTGGATTGCACTACCATAATCACTTGCGAATTTGCATGATGTGTTTCACGTGTCACAACTGAGGAAGTATATCACCGATCAGTACCATGTGATTCAGATGGACGATGTGCAGGTAAGGGATAACCTGACTGTTGAGGCATTACTATTGCAGATAGATGGCAGAGAAATGATAGACTCTGAATACATAGTGGGGTGAATTCATAAACCCTAACTCAAATATTTTTTTCCTTAAATGCACGAGGTTTATAGTATGACAAACAAGAAAAAATGGCTTAATTTAATAGGTTTTGCAGAAGATTTAGGTAAAGGACAAAAAAAATGCATGAACACTACCTATGATAGAAAACGGAGTTAGTGCCTATGAAGCCCAAATGTTGGTTTTTTTCTTTCTCCATTGGTGGTTCCAGGATGTAGGTGTGGTTGCCATAGTAGGAACGAGAAGTAACATCAGCAACATAAGGAATTGGGAATTGTTGTTTTGAGCCAAAAGTAAAATCCGTTTTTTTCTAGAACTGGAGTTAGATGTAAAAATAGAAGGTTGCAGGGTACGATAGTTGTTAAGGTTCAGGAGAATAAAAGTAGTGAAACAAAAGAAAGAAGATAAGAGGAGGTTATATAATTGTTGAAATAAGACTTTTCATTTTCTCTCTAAGACTAAATTGTTGGAGTTTTGAATTTTTGTGTTAAAACATTAATGATTAATGATTTTCCTTTTATTTAATATGATTAATTTTGTGGCCCACGATGGCCTTGGAAATCAGAGTCATTATGGTAGATGCATTTATGTTATTGACGTGATGAATAGGTAGCAATAGTCTTTATGATGGTGACATATGCATAACAGTTTGAATAGTATTGAGAGTTATTAAAAAAGCGTCATATATCTGCCATATTTAAAATATGATCGGAAATGGAATTTTTGGGCGACATCTATTAACTTATGATTTTTGAATTGGTTTGTTCGACCAATATGTTGACTATGAGATAGATACAAGTGTTAAATGTAAGTAACTAAGGTATGTCTTTCAACACCAAGTCACAAGATTTAACAGGAGAACTTTTCGACCAAGACAATTAGAGAAATTAAAGATAGTTTTGAGTGTGATAACAGTTTAAGTCAGTTCAAGAATCAAAGACACATAAAAACAAATTAACAGACAAGAGCCAATATAATAAGATATATATTGAATTCTGAAAAACTAATTGTTGTTGACAGCTATTAATATACTTATATACTATATAAGATTTTATTTTTTTAAATAAGGTTCGCATTTTCATTCTTTTCCGGTAATATTCATATTTCCGAGTTACATAGGTAAAAAAATTGTGAGAAGTATATAAATATGTGTTCCACTTTTAAATTCAAAATATTTATATCCAATTGTATTTGTTCTTCATTATTTTTATTTACTTTATTTAGTTTTCAGTAGCACTTATTTCTTTCAACTTGCATTTAATTACTTTAAATTTAAACATAAACATTACAACACTATTATACTTTTTCAAATATTTCACATAAAGTATCCTTATGATTTTTTTGAATTTAATTTTTAAGTAAAGTAAGACTTTTAATTTACTTACTAAAAATACAACAAACATATGGACAAGGCCGGTCTATCAAAATGAGCAACTTATTTATTTGGAGTTTTTTTTAGTATATTTGTTGTTTTTTTCTTCTTAATTTTATATTTGTTGTTTTATCTTGGGGTGACAACCGAGTATGTCTATTCCGTTTAGACCCGTCCTTAAAAAGTCAATAAAAAAAAAGATAGAGCGGGACGGTTAAAATTGAGGATGCGAGATTAAAATCTAAATTTGTCTCGCAGAAAATAAGGGCGTAACGGGGAAAGTCCGCGGACATTACACATTTTAAGTATAAAAATACAAAAATTTAAATAAATGTGCATGTCCGTAAAAGTCTGCAAAGAAAACAGAGCGGAGCAGGACGGATGCTTTAGAGGATAAGAATCTAAATTCTTGATCTGTCTCACACTAAAGTACGGATAAAATAGACATATCTAACGGACCAGACCCGTTTTATTATCCCTATTTTACCGATTTGGTTGTAATACTCTTTCTTGTTATTATATGTATTTTGTCATAAAAATAATATAGCAAATGTGTAACTATTTGTAGGCTAATAAGAGCTGTTGCACGCCAGAGAAAGAAAAACAATTGCCAACACTTATACTATATTATAGTGCAAGAAAAGACTCACTCTTATAATGTTTTTTCCTTTTTCATTTTTCAAATGAAAAGATCTTTTAATAGTTGAAAGCACTAAGCACGTGTTACATGGTACATGTTGTCATAATATAGTATATGAAAATATTGGTATCATTTGAAACTTGGTCTACCAATTCGCAGAATGGGGCCTTATCAGTTATCCATTTTGTCGGATTTGCTTATTTTCTAAAGATATATCCATCGTCAAAATTTACAAGATTCCATTTTCAAATAATCCATTATTGCAGTTGCGTTTTTCATCATAAAGCTAAATATTATTAGTTATGTTTTTTTGTGTGTTCATAATCATTATTAAACGTGGGTTAAATACTTTAAAATGACATAACACCGATAATAAAAAAACATACGTATACAATAAAAAAAAATACTTCCTCCGTCTCATAATTAGGGGTGGTAAAACGGGTCGTGGCCCGCCGGGCCGGCTCGTCCACCCGCCAAAAAATGGCGGGTTGGGTAGGGATTTTAGACCCGCCGCCCACTAAAACCGGCCCCGCTAAATCCCGCTACCCGCCAAAGCCCGCCCCGCAAAAATCCGCCGTCCGCCAAAGTCCTCCACACCTATATAATAACACTATTTAAGTATTTGGAAGAGCCTATGAAAATAGTTTGTGATATGTACATAAGTTGTTATTAAATTATTAGGACTAATCTACTTTCTCTTTCTTTATTGTTGGACAAGTATTTGAATTTTTCTAATGAAAAATGACAAAAGTGTGATCGAAATTTGAATTTAGATCATATAAAATACTAAATGTGATATTATATATGATAAGAGTATTATTTCACTAAAAGTTGATGTTTTAGGCTAATAAAAATTATACTTTTTAAATGTTGGTTTGATGTATTTTTATTGAAATGTAGAAAGAAGAATCTTTTAATTTATTTAAAAAAATAGAAAAAATAACTAAAAAAGAAGGCGGGCAAGCCCGCCGCCCGCCAACCCGCCACCTTGGCGGGGCGGGCTAGACTTT